>HG992320.1:13025000-13223055 GCA_905220615.1 Tinea trinotella | reverse complement strand
CGTAAATGCCTGGAGTCCATGGTGGGGCAGTGAAAACGAAGATCACCGGGGCAAAGAGTACAGTGCCTTCCTGCACGGCATGGACATGCACATCCTGAACGGGGGCAGTGTGCCGACTTTCGAGACATACAGAGGTGGCGTACTGTACAGGAGCTTCGTGGACGTCACCGCGTGTAGCTCACATTTATTGGGGAGAGTGACGGAGTGGAGGGTCCTACGTGACCTAATCTGCTCCGATCACAACGCGGTGTCGTTCGCGGTGCTCCTGGGCAGGGAGCCACAGCCCAACAAAATTAGGGGTACCAAAATTTTTAACACAAAAAAGGGAAACTGGGGTCAATTTAGGGAAATTTTTAAAAACAATTTAGGAATAAAGGGCCTGTGTGTCTCGGAGGTGGGCACAAAAACGTCTCCCGTTGAGATGGAGGACTGCGTGCGGGACTACACTGAGTGTATTGGTCTCGCATGCAGCATGTCTATGCCAAAAATTAATTACAGGAAGAGGGTACGACTGCCTTGGTGGTCCAAGGAGCTGGATGCGCTGAAAAAGGACATGAACACAAAAAAGAGGCGCATCCGGTGCGCTGCCCCCCGTAGGAGGCAGTACGTCGTCGACCAATATCTCGAGGCAAAGGGAAAGTATGAAAGGAGGGCGGCCGACGCCCAAACAGAGAGTTGGAAGCACTTCTGTTCCGTACAGGACAGAGAGAGTCTATGGGATGGCATATATCGGGTCATCAGAAAAACGTCCAAGACACCTGAGGACGGCTTACTGAAAGATGATGCGGACACAGTCCTTAACCCGGAGGAGTCTGCGCGTAAGCTGGGCCTGACGTTTTTCCCTACTGATGACCCGAGCACTGACAACCCTGTGCATGCCATGGTGCGGCTTGGCGTGGGTGTGGGAGTAGGCGCTGGACTGACTGAGGGCTGTCCGCCGGATGACGAGCCGTTCACTGACTTGGAGCTTAACAGGGCAATGATGTCATTCAACCCTAAAAAGGCCCCGGGTCTGGACGGCTTCACGGCGGACATATGTGTGGCTGCCATATCGGGGGACGGAGGCGTGTTCCTAGCAATAGCGAACATGTGTCTGTCCCTCGGTTATTTTCCAGAAAAATGGAAATTGGCGGTCATACGAGTCCTCAGAAAGCCTGGCAAGGACGACTACACGCGCGCTAAGTCGTATCGACCCATAGGCTTACTCTCAGTACTGGGGAAAATCGTGGAGAAGATGATGGTGGCCAGAATCCAGTGGCACATCTTCCCACGACTCAGCCCTAGGCAGTATGGGTTCATGCCCCAGCGCGGCACCGAGGACGCCCTCTACGATGTGGTGGCACACATGAGGAAAGAAAGAAAAAATAAAAAGATAGTCCTCATGGTGTCACTCGACATAGAGGGCGCCTTCGATAACGCATGGTGGCCAGCTATTAAGCGACAACTACTGCTTAAGGGCTGCCCCAGGAACCTGTACGGAATGGTCGTAGGATACCTCGAGAACCGAAAAGTCCTGGTTCGCTATGCGGGGGCCGAGTGCCTGATAGGGACTACAAAAGGCTGTGTCCAGGGTTCAATTGCTGGACCGACCTTTTGGAACCTGGTTCTCGACCCCTTGCTGTGCGAGCTGGAGTCTCTCGGGGTATACTGTCAGGCTTTTGCGGATGATGTGGTCCTCATTTTTTCCGGACACTCTGGCCATTCCATCGGGGCGGAAGCGTCCCGAGTGTTGGAGAGGGTCCACGCCTGGGGAGTCGAGAATAAGCTAAAGTTTGCACCCCACAAGACAAATGCGATGGTGGTGACAAACAAGCTGAAGTTCGACTCTCCAGCGTTGACTATGGCCGGAGTGACGGTGCCTGTGGTAGATGAAATCAAGATTTTAGGCTTGGTCATAGACCACAGGTTAAGTTTCAATTCTCACGTGTCCTACGTTTGCAGAAAAGCCGCAAACATTTACAAGATGCTGGCGCCCGCGGCGAAGGTCACGTGGGGGTTGAATCCGGAGATCGTGAGGACCATATACGTTGCAGTGATAGAGCCTATAATCATGTACGCGGCAAGCGTCTGGGCGCCCGCTGTGGAGAAGTTGCTTGTTCAAAAACAGCTCAACTCAATACAGCGGGGATTCGCCCAGAAAATTTGCAAAGCGTACCGCACTGTATCACTGCACGCCGCACTCGTCCTGACAGGACTGCTTCCACTCGATGTTCGAATAAAAGAGAACGCCAGGCTGTATGAGATCAAGAGGGGAAGGACATTGGATGAAATGGCCGACAGGGAGATGGAGAGACGCGTGGACTTCGCGGATGCGCCGCACCCAGCAAAGGCAATACGGCTGACGTACGGAGTCCTGGACGACATGGATGAAGCTGCTCTGGCGCTCCACGGAGTGGCGGGGCCCCACATCTTCACCGACGGGAGTAAAATCAATGGAAGAGTGGGAGCCGCCCTCACTTGGTGGAGCGGCGGAGCGGAGGTCCGGTCGTCCAGGTTCCGGCTCGAGTCCTTCTGCACAGTATTTCAGGCGGAGATGTGCGCTTTGGGGCAGGCCGTCGGTCAAGTGCTGAGGGGAGTGGAGCCGGTCGTCAGCATATTCAGTGACTCAAGATCGTCTCTGGATCTGCTGGCGAGCGGATCGTACTCTCATCCGATGGCCTGCAGCATACTGCGCGACGTTTCCGCGCTGCGTGCAGAGGGGCGCGACGTCAAGCTGTACTGGGTGAGGGCGCACGTCGGCACCGCGGGAAACGAGCGGGCCGACGAACTAGCGAAGAGCGCGGCTCTCAATCTCAAATGCGCGGCCCATTACAACAAATGTCCAGTGTCCTTCGCCAAAAGACTCATACGGCAGGGCTCAGTGCAGCTTTGGCAAAGGCGATATGAAACCAGCGACAGAGCCGCCGTGACCAGGGTGTATTTCCCTGGGGTCGCGGCGTCCAAGAAGGTAGTACATGAGATCGTCTTGGACGGCGTGACCACACAAATGCTTACTGGTCATGGCGGTTTTGCGCAGTATCTGAAGCGATTCCACATAAGGGACAGTGCGTCATGTGTGTGTGACCCGCAAGTGGAGGAGGACATTCTCCACCTGCTATTGGTGTGTCCCAAATACAGCGCCCAGCGGTATGAAGTAGAAAGTAAAATGGAAATAGATTTGAACTTAGAGAACATACCGAAGATCATTGCAAATAGGGCGCTCAGGGACATACTGATGGACTTCGGGAGGAAACTTGTGGCGGAGGCAAATAAACGCAATAAATAACGGCGGCGAGCGCTCCTGGAGTCGTCGTTCGGCGGCGCCAAGGACCTCCGCGGCCGGCCGCGCGGTCTCGGGTCTCGGCGCGGGGCCGCGCGGCGGGCGGCGGCGGTTTGCGCTCTGGAGTCGTCGTTCGGCGGCGCCAGGGACCTCCGCGGCCGGCCGCGCGGCCTCGGGTCTCGGCGCGGGGCCGCGCGGCGGGCGGCGGCGGTTTGCGCTCTGGAGTCGTCGTTCGGCGGCGCCGGGGACCTCCGCGGCCTGCCGCGCGGTCTCGGGACTCGGCGCGGGGCTGCGCGGCGGGCGGCGGCGGTTTGGCGCTCTGGAGTCGTTGTTCGGCAGCGCCAAGGACCTCCGCGGCCGGCCGCGCGGTCTCGGCGCGGGGCCGCGCGGCGGGCGGCGGCGGTTTGCGCTCTGGAGTCGTCGTTCGGCGGCGTCAGGGACCTCCGCGGCCGGCCGCGCGGCCTCGGGTCTCGGCGCGGGGCCGCGCGGCGGTTTTGCGCTCTGGGCCGCGCCACGTCCTAGTACTGTCACTATCAAAGAAAATTTATATAATAATAATATGACATCTACAATGATATCTACAATTTATAATAATAATTTTGACATAAAAATTCTTACAATTTATATAACAATTTGACATAATAATATTACAATTTATAATAATGATTTGACATTATAATATTTACAACCTATAATAATAATTTGACATAATATTCACAATTTAAAATAATAATTTTGACATAAAAATTCGTACAATCTATAACAATTTGACATAATAATATTACAATTTATAATAATGATTTGACATTATAATATTTACAACCTATAATAATAATTTGACATATTCACAATTTATAATAATAATTTGACTTAATAATATTTACAATTAATTATAGTAATTTGACATTATAGAATCTACATCTAATGATAATAAATTTACATAATAATATTTACAATTCACTAGAATAAATTGACATAATAAAACCTATAATTAATAATAATAATCTTGACATAATAATAGTAGTTAAATAAAATAAAAAACACATCTGCACCAACTACCTGTGCCTCTCGCATTCTGGCTGACAATCATGGACCACTTTAATAAATATAAATTATGAAACATAATTCGTGGCTCATGGCCGCGCGGCTGGCCCCCTGCGGTGTGCGCTCCGGGTGTAGTCATTCGGCGGCGCCGGCGGTCTGTGCCGTCCGCCGCGCGCTCTGGGGTCGCGGCTCCTGGCCGTGCGGCGGGCGGTGGTGGCGGCGCGGGTTCTGTGGTCGTTGCGGCATAAGCCAGTAGTGGTTGGATAATTGCATTAGTTGTAGTATAATAGTTGTAAGAAATGGAGATTGATAATTGTGAAAATGTAACATTTAATATTATTTGTAATAAATTGACATCAATTATAGATTAAGTACAAATTTTACATTGCATTAATTTTAATAATTTGACCTAAAAATTTTAATATAACAATAATTTTAATATAATAATAATTTTATATAATAATAATTATATAATAGACCAAGTATAAGAATTTGACTAGATAATAATTTGATAATAATGGTAACCTTAATAAATTGTTATCATAAAATGAAAATGTGACAATTGACATTAATAATAATTGTAATGTAGTATAGATTTAGAATAGTTTTAATGTTTCAGCATTATGCAGAGTGTTAGTATGAATAATATTGATAATTGTAAGTATAGTAATCAAAAATAATTATAATAAACAAAAATATAATGAAAATAATAAACATTGATGTTAAGTCTGATGCTAAGCTAAAATGATATAAAATAAATAAATAAAAAATGATTAATAAGGACTCTGACGTTTGTCAGAGGTGAACCAGGGGTTTAAAAAAAAAAAAAAAAAAAAAAAAAAAAAAAAAAAAAAAAAAAAAAAAAAAAAAAAAAAAAACCTAACCTAACCTAACCTAACCTAACCTAACCTAACCTAACCTAACCTAACCTAACCTAACCTAACCTAACCTAACCTAACCTAACCAGTTGCGCTTGGCCCGCCCATGCGAGAGAACGCGTCAAACGTGAACCCCGCGCGCCTCCGTGTCCGAAAAACACATTTAAAATATTTGAGTGCGGAAAAAGTGCGTGAATATAGCAACATTATATATTAAACGACGTGGAAAAATTCGCTGAACGTGAATATATAGTTTATTTAAAAATCCATCAAAAACTGGGATTTTTATTTACAAAAAAGTGTCAAATTGTGAAAAAAGTGAATTTTTGGTGTCTTTAAAGTGTTATATCTCAAAATTGTATCGAGCGACCCCCAAACTTTTTGACATCAATCGACGCGCCGTCAGAAGACGCTCTTGGTGCACCTATCAGCTAACTTCTGCATTGCACCAAAAAATTTGTATATCCAAAAAACAAATTTTTGCAAATGCATGAGGTCGAAGATCCAGCAACCGTGGAAAACTTTTGAAAACGGCAATTGAAAGGGGACGTGACTGCGAACAAAAGGACACATCGTGGGTCTATATTCGTTGACAATAGAAAATAATATAGACGAAAACGGCAAAAAACCACAAAATTCTGAAAAAATTCACTTTTCGATCGACTATATCTCGGAAACGAATCGAGTGAGGTATAGATTTTTTGATGCCAATCGACGCACCTCGTAAGGACGCTTCTGGTGCATCTACGCTGTGATTTTTGCAGTGCTTAACAAAATTAATAGAGGCCTAAAACAAAATTTTGCAAAATCACGAGGTCACAGATTCAGCGCCTCCAGAGAAAAAGTGACAACGGCACCAGAAAGAGCAAGTGACAGCCAATATACAGACTTTTACAGAATCGAAAAATATAAAGAATCCAGTGAGATATAATTTTTTGAAAATTTTTAATAAATTCAAAAAATTATATCTGCAGTGTGTATTAATCCTTATCTTTTTTGGGACCATTAATCGATAGCTTTAGTTAAGTAGTATAAGTGTGAAAAGTTTCAAGAAATTCTGGTTAGTATTTTATGAATTATAAGCATTTTAAAGTTAAGGGTTGCAATAAAAAACTACCTACAACCCTAATTTATCATATTAGTAAATAATTACACTGTGCAACACCTAAACAGTACCTCCACAATTTTTTGAAATTTTTAAATTAATTAGTTTAAATTTTATAAATAATTTTAAGTATTTTAGTAAAATAAAAGATTTGGTGTATGTTTCGGGAGATTTACCAAGTGCCAAACAACAGGAAATAAAATTCCGAGTAGAAAGAGCCCAAACACGACCAGGATAGGACAAGGTTTGGGTCCAGTACCAAAACTGGTACAGCTTAAACCTTTGTCCTGACATAGAGTGGAAGGGGTAAGAGTGACGGCCTAGAACTTAATTGTTTCGTAACAAGCAGACCATCAGCTTTCAAACGAGTCCAAACTCAACTCGAATACGAGCAGAATAGTTTTTTATGCCAGTACCGACCGTACCTGTCGTACCACGAAAACAATAAAGAGCATATCTCCCGAACCAAACACCCTATCGAGACGGGGTTTTTTGCCTTAAAATCAGTAAAAGCTGCTCTTTACACAGCAATACAAACGGCGACTCTACATAGAGTCCGAAAATAAAAACAATTTTTTAGGCAAAAAATTTCTTAATTTTGACATAATAAGACAAGCACTAGGCAGTGCATGCTGATAAAAGCCCCGCAGGACAAAACACTGTGACTCTACATAGAGCAAATTTTTAGTTTAGGTTAGAAAACTCAACCCTATTGTTGAGTATAATTATATATAATATTTTACTCTACAAACTGTAATTTTTTAAGCAAAATTACTCAGTTTGGATAATTTTATAATTTTATTATTGACAAACAATTACATTTAATTAATTAATAGATTCTAAAGTCTTTGACTTTAGATATATTCTCAAATCTATTCTTATTTGACGCGCCCTCTGACAAAATGTTCGGCATAAGAACCCCAGCCAAGTCGACTGCGAACTCCACGTTTACGAAGGACAAGGAAGAGAAGGCAGGACCTTCTCAAACAAGGACATCGAACGTGAGACGCAGCGTAGGTGAGTGGGAATCTGGACTGCCTGAACCTAAATCTACATCACCGACTCTACCAAAAAAGAACCAAAACAAAACCACAGCATCGAGTGAAATTAAAGGCATGGAAAGTCCGAAACCAAAATATGAAAGTAGGGTCGCGGAGGCAAAGGCTTGCCTGATAAAGGCCAAGACAGGCCTCGCAAATTCCCGAAATTTAAGAACGGACATAAAAACGGATGTTACGGTGGCCATCGAAAGACTTTTTGCGTTAGTAAAAGAGGCAGAAGCCACGAAGGAAAACCAAAAGCCTCCACCGGTACCTCCACCGGTACCTCCACCGGTACCACCACCGGTACTTCCACCTGTACCGTCTCCCACCACCGACACAACCAAATTACCACCTCCGACTGAACTGATGCAGACCCTGGTAAACAGCATAAGGGACCACACCCAGCTAATGGCTGAGAGTAACCAGTACGCTCAGACATTGGTTGGGTGTCTGCGCTCTCTTCCTCAACCGGGATCTGCACCAGAACAGCCGGCGACATACGCGTCAAAGGTCGCGAATACAAAGAGAACGGTCCACTCGGTGGTGATCTCTTGCGACGGCGAAAACGTAAATAGCGGAGAGGTCGTCGAACGAATTCGAAAAGCTGTCGACGCCAAAAACACGGGAATAAGAGTCGATAGAATCCGAAAAACAAAGGACCAGAGGGTCATCCTTGGCTGCAGTTCAGAAGAGGAGCTGTCCAGAGTAACTACCAACATCAAAAACTCTGGACAGAAACTGCATGTCGAGCAGATCAAAAATAAGGACCCTCTAATAGTTATAAAAAACGTCCTTGCATGCCATACCGATGCAGACTTGGTTCAGCTACTACTGGCCCAAAATAAAGACAAACTCCATAACGTGGAGGCCAAGGATAGAAGAGCAGCGGTTAAATATAGACGCAGAGCCAGAAACACGTTAGAAAACCACGTGATCATGCAAGTGTCGCCGCAATTATGGAAAAGCCTTACTGCAGCAGAGAAAGTACACATAGAGCTGCAACATGTGTACGTGCAAGACCAGTCTCCGTTGACACAGTGTTCCATGTGTCTAGGCTATGGACACACAAGACGGTTCTGCACGGAACCAGTAGAAAAATGCAGCTACTGTGGAGGACCTCATCTGTGGGCCAAGTGCGCCGATAGACTTGCCAGAGAAGCGCCTCAGTGCTGCAACTGCACTAAGGCAGGAGTAGCGAAGAACGATCACGAGGCCTTCCACTCTGAGTGCACAATCCGACAAAAGTGGGATGCATTAGCCCGAGCCTCTATAGCGTATTGTTAAGGGCTCCCTCAAGAACAAAACTGCAAATCAAAAAGGTGCTCCGTATTTAATACTCCAAGCGAACCTCCAAAGAATGCAGCTGGCTATGGACGAAATCTTTCTTGCTGCTCAAAACAGAAAGGCTGCCCTTGCACTGCTTCAGGAACCGTATGTGGGGAGGGAAAGAAGTATAAGGAACTACAGAGGAGCGAGAGTCTACCAGTGCACTGACCCAGGAGAAGGGACTGTAAAGTCGGCAATAGCCGTCTTTGATCCGGACTTAGATGTCACACAGTACCCGGAACTCACCACTAACAACATCTCAGTGGTGAGGATCCGAACCAGTGCCTGGGAGATAATCGTCGTCTCCTTCTACTTCGAACCCGATAAACCCCTGCAACCTTACCTGGAGCAGTTGAGGAAAATAGAAGAAATGGCGTCAGGCAGGAAGATAATAGTCGGAGGAGACGCCAACGCATGGAGCACCTGGTGGGGCAGTGCAAAAATAGATCTAAGAGGAGAAGAGGTTTCCGGTGCGTTGGAGGAGTTGGGCTTGCAGGTGCTCAACGAGGGCGACACTCCCACCTTCGACACAGTAAGGGGTGGAAAGCGTTACACCAGCTACGTAGACATTACGGCCTGCACTCCGGATCTGCTTAACCTGGTGGAAGCCTGGGAAGTAGAGGATGATCTCACAAGCTCAGACCACAACGGTATCAAGTTTAACATACGACTAACGAAAGCTAAAGGCACAAGCATCCGGCGTACCACACGGATGTTTGATACCAAAAAAGCTAATTGGCCCCAGTTTCGTAAGAAACTGGCCCAACTACTAGACGAAAAAGGTATAAAAGCGAACAAAGTGGAAATCGTTAGCCGTAACGAGGAATTGGATGACCTGGTACAAAAATACACAAGCGCCATAACAGAAGCATGCTGTGACACACTACGTAAGAAAAACACCAATGAAAAACTTACCTCGCCGTGGTGGTCTGAACATCTCCAAAAGCTGAAGAGAGCCTCGATCACCAGGAAGCGCCGGATCAGATGTGCAGCGCCTGTTCTCAGAGCAAAAGTCATCGAGGAGTACCTGCAAGCAAAACTAGAATATCAGAATGCCGTGAAAGATGCAAAAACTCAGAGTTGGAAGGATTTCTGTGGAAAACAGGATAAGGAGGGAATGTGGGAAGGAATTTACCGGGTAATAGGAAGGACCACCAGAAGACACGAAGACCTGCCTTTAAAGATTAATGACAAGAATGTCGATCTGAAGGACTCGGCGAGGATACTGGCGGAGACCTTCTACCCCGAGGATACTTCGGAGGGAGAGAATGCTAGCCACAAGCTAATAAGAGAGACAGCCGACCATGTAAACGGATCGGCTGATGATGAAAAATCTGACCCACCGTTTACAATGGTTGAGTTGAAAGCCGCTGTGGAAAGTTTCAATCCCAAGAAGGCCCCCGGGGCGGATGGTCTCACTGCTGATGTCTGCAGCCAAGTTTTTATCGAAGACCCAAAGCTACTCCTGACCCTAATGAATAAGTGTCTGGAGCGAAAATTCTTCCCGACCACCTGGAAGGAAGCCACGGTAGTAGTCCTAAGGAAACCAGGAAAGGATGACTACAGAAACCCGAAGTCATACCGGCCCATAGGACTGCTACCAGTAATGGGAAAGATATTAGAAAAAATGGTCGTGGGCAGGATGAAACATCACCTCCTACCAAACATAAGTACTCGCCAGTACGGCTTCATGCCCCAGAGAAGCACCGAGGACTCCCTCTATGATCTGATGAAATACATTCGTGCAAAAATACACTGTAAAAAACTCGTCACAATGATATCATTAGATATAGAGGGAGCCTTCGACAACGCATGGTGGCCAGCAATCCGAGTACGGCTGGCTGAGGAAAAATGTGCCATTAACATAAGAAAGATAATAGACAGTTATCTGCAAGACAGAAGGGTCAGGGTGAGATATGGTGGCGAAGAACACATAAAAGCGACCAACAAAGGATGCGTCCAAGGGTCTATTGGTGGTCCTATCCTATGGAACCTTCTGCTGGACCCGCTGCTTAAAGAACTCGAGCAAAGAGGCGACTACTGCCAGGCCTTCGCGGACGACGTTGTCTTGGTCTTCGACGGCGACACGGCAACACAGGTGCAGGGGCGGGCCAATGCCGCTCTCGCCTATGTTCGGGATTGGGGTATCAGAAATAAGCTAAACTTTGGGCCACACAAGACCAAGGCCATGCTTCTAACAAAAAAGCTAAAGTATGATACTCCAGTCCTACACATGGGCGGGATCGACATTGGAATGTCAAACGAGATCAAAATTCTGGGGCTCACCATTGACAGAAAGTTGACGTTCAACAGCCACGTTGCAGAAGTCTGCAGAAAGGCGTTGAACGTCTACAAACAACTGTCCAGAGCCGCCAGAATAAGTTGGGGCCTTAACCCGGATATTATCCGTGTGATATATTTTGCGGTTGTGGAACCCATAATCTTGTATGCGGCTGGTGCCTGGGCTGGGACGGCCGAGAAGCTGAGCACGCGGAGGCAGCTGGCCATGGTGCAGAGAGGCTTTGCTCAGAAACTGACCAGGGCATACCGGACTGTCTCCCTAAACTCGGCACTGGTGTTGGCTGGGATACTACCGCTTGACCTCAGAGTGCAAGAGGCTGCCGCCCTGTACGAGGCCAAGAAAGGCGTGCCTCAGCTGGCGCTAGGAGGAGCGGAGATAGAGCGGGTCGTTGCATATGCCAAGACTCCTCACCCGGCGGAACATATGAGCCTGGAGTTCATGAGCCTGGTGGATCGGCAGCAAGTGGAGATCCAAAACACACATGCGGTTCGGATCTTCACTGATGGCAGCAAGATAGAGGGCAAGGTCGGAGCAGCACTCTCCATTTGGAACAGTGACGCCGAGACCCGAACCCTCAAACTCAAGCTTTCATCATACTGCACGGTGTACCAGGCGGAACTCCTGGCCATATGCGAAGCCACGAGAATCGCACTAAATAGTGACGCACAAAGTTTTGGCATATACAGCGACTCACGGTCGGCACTGGAAACGGTGACGAGCAATGCCGCTCTGCACCCGTTAGCGGTAGAAAGTCGCAAAAACATTAAGCTAATAATAACACAGGACAAAAGAATATCCCTATTTTGGATAAAGGCTCATGCGGGATTAGATGGAAATGAGAGGGCTGATCAGCTTGCCAAAGACGCTGCAACAAAAGTAAAAAGGAAACCCGACTACGACTTGTGTCCGGTATCATTCGTCAAGCGACAGCTTCGCTCGAGGTCGCTTGACGAATGGAACCGTAGATACAGGTCCGGGGAAACGGGATCAACTACAAAACTATATCTACCTGATCCAATTGAGGCATATAAGCTGGTTAGAGACCTCGAATTAACTAAAGTGGTAACGCAGATCTTAACAGGGCACGGTGGGTTCTCCGAATACTTGTACCGCTTTAAGTGCAAGGAGAGCCCATCATGTATCTGCGACCCATCGATAGAAGAAACAATTACACACGCCCTACTAGAATGTCCTGTGTACAGTCTTGAGAGGTTTCAAACGGAACAGCTCCTAGACATTCCCCTAGTTAAAAATAATCTAAGTATTATATTTAAGCATAAAAACAAAAGAAGAATATTTATAGAATTTAGTACAAAAATAGCAAGTAAGATTATCAATAGAAACAAGTAGAAATTAAGTTATGCTGCACAATATATTATAATTAATATATAGGTTAAGCATAGTGAATAAGCAGCATAAAATCACAGTAGCAGTACACAAATATAGTATTAGACAACCCCCCCTTTTTCGATGTTTCAGCATATATTAACATGGCTCCAGTAAACAGTATGATTGTATTATGGTATGATAAAAAATTGTAAGTATAGATTGTAAGTATTAAAACAGTTGTAAAAAATTAAAGTAGATTAAAAACAGTAAGCAGACAAGGTCTCTGACATAACTTTGTAAGTCAGAGGGTAAAGGAGAAAAAAAAAAAAAAAAAAAAAAAAAAAAAAAAAAAAAAAAAAAAAAAAAAAACCTAACCTAACCTAACCTAACCTAACCTAACCTAACCTAACCTAACCTAACCTAACCTAACCTAACCTAACCTAACCTAACCTAACCTAACCTAACCTAACCTAACCTAACCTAACCTAACCTAACCTAACCTAACCTAACCTAACCTAACCTAACCTAACCTAACCTAACCTAACCTAACCTAACCTAACCTAACCTAACCTAACCTAACCTAACCTAACCTAACCTAACCTAACCTAACCTAACCTAACCTAACCTAACCTAACCTAACCTAACCTAACCTAACCTAACCTAACCTAACCTAACCTAACCTAACCTAACCTAACCTAACCTAACCTAACCTAACCTAACCTAACCTAACCTAACCTAACCTAACCTAACCTAACCTAACCTAACCTAACCTAACCTAACCTAACCTAACCTAACCTAACCTAACCTAACCTAACCTAACCTAACCTAACCTAACCTAACCTAACCTAACCTAACCTAACCTAACCCTGTTCGAGTGCCCAGTCCACGGTGTAGACAGACTCGATCTGGAGCAGTCATTGGGTCAAGCTGTAGAAGAGAAAGGAGTCAAAGAAATTATGGTTAACAAAGATAAAAGAGAAAAACTTATGAAATTTTGTATTAAAGTTGTTAAAATAGTATTAGGTAGAAATAAATAGATAAATAGATAAGTTATGATGTAAATATATAATAGAGTATATATTATACAAACATAAATGTAAATTAGAGATAAGTAAAAAGCAAATGTTCAATAGCATAAGTAATATAAATAGAATAGGACTTAGTTAATGTTACAGCAAGCGGTTGCAGATTTAGTATGTTTAAATGTATAATGTAAGTATAGTAATGTAAGTATAATAAATATGTATAAACTAAACAAGATAAAATAAAATAAAAAATACTTATTAGAACATAGAATAAAGCTAGGCACGCCGGCCTAAAAATAGGAAAAGTAGTATACCTGCATAATAGATGAAAACGGTGTAGTACTACTGTACAAATATTCAAAAATTTGTACATGCGAAAACAAATAATAGATTAGACAAAATTGTAATAGATAGATAAGGTCTCTGATTAACAATGTCAGAGGAAGAAAAAAAAAAAAAAAAAAAAAAAAAAAAAAAAAAAAAAAAAAAAAAAAAAAAAAACCTAACCTAACCTAACCTAACCTAACCTAACCTAACCTAACCTAACCTAACCTAACCTAACCTAACCTAACCTAACCTAACCTAACCTAACCTAACCTAACCTAACCTAACCTAACCTAACCTAACCTAACCTAACCTAACCTAACCTAACCTAACCTAACCTAACCTAACCTAACCTAACCTAACCTAACCTAACCTAACCTAACCTAACCTAACCTAACCTAACCTAACCTAACCTAACCTAACCTAACCTAACCTAACCTAACCTAACCTAACCTAACCTAACCTAACCTAACCTAACCTAACCTAACCTAACCTAACCTAACCTAACCTAACCTAACCTAACCTAACCTAACCTAACCTAACCTAACCTAACCTAACCTAACCTAACCTCTCATGCAGCATGTCTATGCCAAAAATTAATTACAGGAAGAGGGTACGACTGCCTTGGTGGTCCAAGGAGCTGGATGCGCTGAAGAAGGACATGAACACTAAAAAGAGGCGCATCCGGTGCGCTGCCCCCCGTAGGAGGCAGTACGTCGTCGACCAATATCTCGAGGCAAAGGGGAAGTATGAAAGGAGGGCGGCCGACGCCCAAACAGAGAGCTGGAAGCACTTCTGTTCCGTACAGGACAGAGAGAGTCTGTGGGATGGCATATATCGGGTCATCAGAAAAACGTCCAAGACACCTGAGGACGGCTTACTGAAAGATGATGCGGACACAGTCCTTAACCCGGAGGAGTCTGCGCGTAAGCTGGGCCTGACGTTTTTCCCTACTGATGACCCGAGCACTGACAACCCTGTGCATGCCATGGTGCGGCTTAGCGTGGGTGTGGGAGTAGGCGCTGGGCTGACTGGGGGCTGTCTGCCGGATGATGAGCCGTTCACTGACTTGGAGCTTAACAGGGCAATGATGTCATTCAACCCTACAGGGCAATGATGTCATTCAACCCTAAAAAGGCCCCGGGTCTGGACGGCTTCACGGCAGACATATGTGTGGCCGCCATATCGGGGGACAGGGGCGTGTTCCTAGCAATAGCGAACAAGTGTCTGTCCCTCGGTTATTTTCCTGAAAAATGGAAACTGGCGGTCATACGAGTCCTCAGGAAGCCGGGCAAGGACGACTACACGCGCGCTAAGTCGTATCGACCCATAGGCTTACTCTCAGTACTGGGGAAAATCGTGGAGAAGATGATGGTGGCCAGAATCCAGTGGCACATCTTCTCGCGACTCAGCCCTAGGCAGTATGGGTTCATGCCCCAGCGCGGCACCGAGGACGCCCTCTACGATGTGGTGGCACACATGAGGAAAGAAAGAAAAAATAAAAAGATAGTCCTCATGGTGTCACTCGACATAGAGGGCGCCTTCGATAACGCATGGTGGCCAGCTATTAAGCGACAACTACTGCTTAAGGGCTGCCCCAGGAACCTGTATGGAATGGTCGTAGGATACCTCGAGAACCGAAAAGTCCTGGTTCGCTATGCGGGGGCCGAGTGCCTGATAGGGACTACAAAAGGCTGTGTCCAGGGTTCAATTGCTGGGCCAACCTTTTGGAACCTGGTTCTCGACCCCTTGCTGTGCGAGCTGGAGTCTCTCGGGGTATACTGTCAGGCTTTTGCGGATGATGTGGTCCTCGTTTTTTCCGGACACTCTGGCCATTCCATCGGGGCGGAAGCGTCCCGAGTGTTGGAGAGGGTCCACGCCTGGGGAGTCGAGAATAAGCTAAAGTTTGCACCCCACAAGACAAATGCGATGGTGGTGACAAACAAGCTGAAGTTCGACTCTCCAGCGTTGACTATGGCCGGAGTGACGGTGCCTGTGGTAGATGAAATCAAGATTTTAGGCTTGGTCATAGACCACAGGTTGAGTTTCAATTCTCACGTGTCCTACGTTTGCAGAAAAGCCGCAAACATTTACAAGATGCTGGCGCCCGCGGCGAAGGTCACGTGGGGGTTGAATCCGGAGATTGTGAGGACCATATACGTTGCAGTGATAGAGCCCATTATTATGTACGCGGCAAGCGTCTGGGCGCCCGCTGTGGAGAAGTTGCTTGTTCAAAAACAGCTCAACTCAATACAGCGGGGTTTCGCCCAGAAAATTTGCAAAGCGTACCGCACTGTATCACTGCACGCCGCACTTGTCCTGACAGGACTGCTTCCACTCGATGTTCGAATAAAAGAGAACGCCAGGCTGTATGAGATCAAGAGGGGAAGGACATTGGATGAAATGGCCGACAGGGAGATGGAGAGACGCGTGGACTTCGCGGAAGCGCCGCACCCAGCAAAGGCAATACGGCTGACGTACGGAGTCCTGGACGACATGGATGAAGCTGCTCTGGCGCTCCACGGAGTGGCGGGGCCCCACATCTTCACCGACGGGAGTAAAATAAATGGAAGAGTGGGAGCCGCCCTCACTTGGTGGAGCGGCGGAGCGGAGGTCCGGTCGTCCAGGTTCCGGCTCGAGTCCTTCTGCACAGTGTTCCAGGCGGAGATGTGCGCTCTGGGGCAGGCCGTCGGTCAAGTGCTGAGGGGAGTGGAGCCGGTCGTCAGCATATTCAGTGACTCAAGATCGTCTCTGGATTTGCTGGCGAGCGGATCATATTCTCATCCGATGGCCTGCAACATACTGCACGACGTGTCCGCGCTGCGTGCAGAGGGGCGCGACGTCAAGCTGTACTGGGTGAGGGCGCACGTCGGCACCGCGGGAAACGAGCGGGCCGACGAACTAGCGAAGAGCGCGGCTCTCAATCTCAAATGCGCGGCCCATTACAACAAATGTCCAGTGTCCTTCGCCAAAAGACTCATACGGCAGGGCTCAGTGCAGCTTTGGCAAAGGCGATATGAAACCAGCGACAGAGCCGCCGTGACCAGGGTGTATTTCCCTGGGGTCGCGGCGTCCAAGAAGGTAGTACATGAGATCGTCTTGGACGGCGTGACCACACAAATGCTTACTGGTCATGGCGGTTTTGCGCAGTATCTGAAGCGATTCCACATAAGGGACAGTGCGTCATGTGTGTGTGACCCGCAAGTGGAGGAGGACATTCTCCACCTGCTATTGGTGTGTCCCAAATACAGCGCCCAGCGGTATGAAGTAGAAAGTAAAATGAAAATAGATTTGAACTTAGAGAACATACCGAAGATCATTTCAAATAGGGCGCTCAGGGACATACTGATGGACTTCGGGAGGAAACTTGTGGCGGAGGCAAATAAACGCGGCGAGCGCTCCTGGAGTCGTCGTTCGGCGGCGCCAAGGACCTCCGCGGCCGGCCGCGCGGTCTCGGGTCTCGGCGCGGGGCCGCGCGGCGGGCGGCGGCGGTTTGCGCTCTGGAGTCGTCGTTCGGCGGCGCCAGGGACCTCCGCGGCCGGCCGCGCGGCCTCGGGTCTCGGCGCGGGGCCGCGCGGCGGGCGGCGGCGGTTTTGCGCTCTGGAGTCGTCGTTCGGCGGCGCCAGGGACCTCCGCGGCCGGCCGCGCGGCCTCGGGTCTCGGCGCGGGGCCGCGCGGCGGGCGGCGGCGGTTTTGCGCTCTGGAGTCGTTGTTCGGCGGCGCCAAAGACCTCCGCGGCCGGCCGCGCGGTCTCGGGTCTCGGCGCGGGGCCGCGCGGCGGGCGGTGGCGGTTTGCGATCTGGAGTCGTCGTTCGGCGGCGCCAGGGACCTCCGCGGCCGGCCGCGCGGCCTCGGGTCTCGGCGCGGGGCCGCGCGGCGGTTTTGCGCTCTGGGCCGCGCCACGTCCTAGTACTGTCACTATCAAAGAAAATTTATATAATAATAATATGACATAATGATATCTACAAATTTTAATAATAAAATGACATAATGATATCTACAATTTATAATAATAATTTTGACATAAAAATTCTTACAATCTATAATAACAATTTGACATAATAATATTACAATTTATAATAATGATTTGACATTATAATATTTACAACCTATAATAATAATTTGACATATTCACAATTTATAATAATAATTTGACTTAATAATATTTACAATTAATTATAGTAATTTGACATTATAGAATCTACATTAATGATAATAAATTTACATAATAATATTTACAATTTACTAGAATAAATTGACATAATAAAACCTATAATTAATAATAACAATCTTGACATAATAATAGTAGTTAAATAAAATAAAAAATACATCTGCACCAACTACCTGTGCCTCTCGCATTCTGGCTGACAATCATGGACCACTTTAATAAATATAAATTATGAAACATAAATCGTGGCTCATGGCCGCGCGGCTGGCCACCTGCGGTGTGCCCTCCGGGTGTCGTCATTCGGCGGCGCCGGCGGTCTGTGCCGTCCGCCGCGCGCTCTGGGGTCGCGGCTCCTGGCCGTGCGGCGGGCGGTGGTAGCGGCGCGGGCTCTGTGGTCGTTGCGGCATAAGCCAGTAGTGGTTGGATAATTGCATTAGTTATAGTATAATAGTTGTAAAAATTGTAATAAATGGATATTGATAATTGTAAAAATGTAACATTAAATATTATAATAATTGTACATCAAATAATTTGATATTTGTAATAAATTGACATCAATTATAGATTAAGTACAAATTTTACATTGCATTAATTTTAATAATTTGACCTAAAAATTTTAATATAACAAAAATTTAAATATAATAATAATTTAATATAATAATAATTATATAATAGACCAAGTATAAGAATTTGACTAGATAATAATTTGATAATAATAATGGTAATCTTAATAAATTGTTATCATAAAATGAAAATGTGATAATTGACATTAATAATAATTGTAATGTAGTATAGATTTGGAATAGTTTTAATGTTTCAGCTTTATGGAGAGTGTTAGTATGAATAATATTGATAAATGTAAGTATAGTAATAAAAAATAATTATAATAAACAAAAATATAATGAAAATAATAAACATTGATGTTAAGTCTGATGCTAAGCTAAAATGATATAAAATAAATAAAAAACAAATGATTAATAAGGACTCTGACGTTTGTCAGAGGTGAACCAGGGGTTTAAAAAAAAAAAAAAAAAAAAAAAAAAAAAAAAAAAAAAAAAAAAAAAAAAAAAAAAAAAAAAACCTAACCTAACCTAACCTAACCTAACCTAACCTAACCTAACCTAACCTAACCTAACCTCACCGGCTAAAACCTCCCACGCCGTTTCCACAAACCGTCATCGGCGGAGCACTGGTATCGCGTTAGCAAACCCGCGTAACTCCGCCGACGTTGGCCCTTTCGGGCCCCAACTAGCAATGTGGCCCGCTCATCGCGACATTACTGACTCGACGAGCGGGCCCCTCTTTCTGGGAGAGACGTGCGGATAAATAACTGCCTCAGCGTGGCTCGGGTTCGAACGCGCGCGCAGCACTCCCAGCTTAACGCTGCGCCTCGTTATACCAGCAACACACGAACCTAACCTAACCTAACCTTTTTTTTTTTTTTTTTTTTTTTTTTTTTTGCGCGGGGGAAATCGCTGGACACCCGCCCCCTTTGGAGGAAGGGGACGGGTAGTGTGGGAGTTGCACCCACTAAAACCCCCGCGGTGTTCCTCCGGTCGCCATAATTGGCGGAGCACGGGTTCTCTCTCGAAATAACGCCGTAACTCCGCCGACGCTGGCCCGTTCTTTTAACGAACGGGCCCCTCCCGGGTTTCAGGAGAGGGATAGAGAAGATGATCCCTCTCCTGAACACTCTATTTCAATGTATTGAGGCGCGCGCGGGAACACGCGCGCGCTGCCTCTGGGCCCCGCCTCTGGATGTAAATGTAAATGGGCGACAGTCACCTCCATGACTGCCGCCCGCGGGGCTAGGTGGGAACGAGAGGAGAGGCAAATGTCACTCTCCTCGGGATCCTGGCTCTGACGCGGCGGTTGGAGGGAGCGTCCTGGGATCTCTCCCGCTCCCTCTCCGCGGTCTCCTTCTGGAGCATTATAGACTCACAGAAGGAGACGGCCGCATTCCATGACCTCTCGCTAGTCATCATAGCCTTGATGACGGCTGGTAGCGAGAGGTCATTCGTCCCCACCTCTGCGACGAAGTCGCGGCGCAGCAGTGTCCATGCTGGACATTCCTCTAGGTTGTGCTGCGCCGTGTCCTCGTCGCAGTCTCCACACTCGTTGCATCTGGTCGTCGGCTCCCTTCCGGCTATTTTGCAGAGGTACTTTCCGAAGCATCCGTGCCCGGAAAGTACCTGCGTTAACCGGAAGGTGAGGGAACCTTGCCGCCTGTTCGCCCACTTCTTAAGTACAGGGCGAACTGCCTCGACGGTTCGGAGGCCGGCAGTTGGTGTCGCCAGCCTCTCGCTCCACAATCTAAAGACTTCCCGTCGAGACAGGAGCCTCCGCACCCTGGCAGGTTCGTCTGCGCGGAGTTCGTACATGTCCGCGCAGACCTTCGCCTCGATGTCCCACGGAGGGGACCCTGCCAGTGCACACGCCGCCTCATATGAAATGGTCCGGTACCCTCTGATCACCCTGACGGCCATGACGCGCTGCGACTTTCGCAGCTGCGCCACTGACTTGTCCGCCAGGGTGTACGCCCAGACGGGTGCCCCGTAAAGGGCCATCGACCGGACCACTCCTAAATAAAGACGGCGAGTTGCGGCATCTGGCCCACCCACGTTGGGGAGCAGGCGACTAAGTGCGCCCGCTGCACCCATGAGTTTCGGGGCCAGACCCGCAAAGTGCTCGCGGAAGCTCCAACGGCTGTCGAGGACGAGTCCCAAGTATTTCATTGTGGACCCGACCTCGATTGTGGTTCCCTCTATGGTGATGCTGGAACCGCGAGGCGGCGCACGACGAGGCCCATGAAAACAAATGGCCTCAGTCTTATGCAGCGCCACCTCCAGTCCCAGCATCCTAATCCTGCCGACGACCAGCGTAACTCCTAATTTACCCAGACAGGCAGACTCCTCGAAAGATCTTCCCCGGGCTACAACCAGAGTGTCATCGGCATAGCACGTGACACTCAGGCCCCGGGGAAGTGCGCCCCGCAGTACGTAGTCGTATCCGATGTTCCACAGGAGTGGTCCTAAGACAGACCCCTGTGGAACACCGCACACCATCTCCCTCAGCACGATCTCTCCAGACCGCCCCTCGTATGTAATATACCTATCGCTCAAGTACGACCGGACTATCCTCTGTAAGTAGGGAGGCATTCTGTGATATTTTAATGCCTCCCCGATGCACGCCCAGGGGAGTGTGTTGAAAGCGTTGGCAATGTCTAATGACACTGCCAGCGCCACTCCACCCTGGGCGACTACGGCTTCCGAGAGGCTCTTGACGCGCTCTATGGCGTCAACCGTAGAGCGGCCTCCTCGAAAGCCATATTGCACACTACTTAAGTCCGGCCCTACCGAGCTTAGCTGCCCGACGATACGGCCAGCAATAATTCTTTCGAATAGTTTGCCGACCTCGTCGAGCAGCACGATGGGGCGGTACGCTGAGGGAGATTCTGCGGGACGACCTTCCTTCTTGATCAGAACGAGTCTGCCTGTCTTCCAAATCCGGGGAAACCGTCCCGACTCCAGGCAAGAGTTGAAATACCTACAGAGTCGGGTCCCTAGGGCGTTCATCGACATAGCCCAGGCGCGTCCGGGGATTCCATCTGGACCCGGAGCTTTGTTGCTCCGGATTCTTCCCACGGACAGGTCGAACTCCGCCGGAGTTATTTCCGGCACCTCAAGGCTCTCCTCCATCAGGGGTCTACGTCCCATCGATGGAGGCGTGTGATCCGCTCTGTTTGGAAACAGAGCGGACACAACCTTTTCGAGCACTTGAGGCTGAAGGGTCTGTGTCAATGGAGGCGCCCATGGTTTCAGTTTATTGCGAACCATTTTATACGGGCGCCCCCACGGATCCGCGTTAAGACCCTCCAGGAGCTCTTCCCTCGCCTGAGCTTTGGCTCTCTTGATGGACAGCTGCAGAGCTCTTCTCTTTTCTCTATATGCCTCGTACAGCTGTGCCACAATGGTCACATCAGGGGTACCGCGGCGGTAGCGTCTGGAGTACTTTCTGCGCGCCGCAATGCACTCCATGCGGAGTGCCGCGACGGCAGAGTTCCACCAGTACGCTTGCCGCTTGCGAGGAAGGGACTTCATCCGGGGCATCGACGCGTCGCAGACTTGCGTCATTGCGCCCCGGAACCATTCAGCTCCCTCCTCTCCCCCGATGTCCTGTCGTGCCTCGGCATTCCAGGCTTGGACCAAAGCGGCCTCCATCAAGAGATCCTTCTGAACACGTTTGAACGCCCATCTGGGAAATGCTGGGGTGCTTCTCTGCGGGCGATAGTTGTCTGCCACTTGAGGGGAGGGGGAGACGTCGAATCGGATGTAACGATGATCCGACAGCGTCTCAACCTCCTCCATCACTCGCCAGTGACAGACTCGCTGAGCGACAGAAGGGCTGGCGAACGATATATCAACAATCGATCCGCCCCCCTGTCGCACGCACGTGTTGACCGACCCTCTATTAAGTATAGACAGGCCGGTCACTATCGCCCACTCCTCAAGAGTGTCGCCTCTCTCGTTATTTCTGGGGGAACCCCAGGCCGTTGACTTGGCGTTGAGGTCCCCCATCATAACCACTGGTTTGGGCGAGGCACGCTGGATGACGTTGGCCACCTCGCCCAAATATAACTCGAATTCTGCGACACTCCTGTTAGGTGAAAAGTACACCCCCAGCACTACGGTCTCCCCCCATTGTGCAGCCGCGTACCCCTGGCCTCTCGCGAGTGCAACGAGAGACGGGGCACCGGCGTACACTGCAAAGTTTATGGCCACCGAACCCGTTAAGTCCCCCAACCAGTTGTCGGCTGAAGGGACAAAGTAGGGCTCGGTGGCCACGGCTATATCGATTAACCACTGCGCCGCGCTATGGACAAACAAGTCCTGAGCGGCGGCACAGTGGTTAAGATTCCCAAGGAGAAGGCGATGAGCTTTATTGTCCATTTTGGTCTGTACTCATCGCCTCCTCCCCGGCGTCCTTCTTCTGTGAAGTGCGCTTCTTGAGGTAGGCGCACTTCTTTGCGCCTACCCGATGCTCCGCCGGCTTGCCAGCCGCTGCGCAGAGTACGCAGTGCGGCTTGTCGGCGGAGCACATGGCCGATCGATGGCCCTCCCGACCGCAGCGCATACACTCATTGCTGCGGTCGATAGGTGCGTTGCATCTCGCCCCCACATGGCCAACCTCCATGCAGCGGATGCAACGCAGGGGGGCCCTCTCTAGCACGGTTATACGTGCTGAGGACCACCCCACCAACAATCGGCTTCCTAATTTTTTAATTGCCACCACGGGGCACTTTGCCCAGATGGCACCCATTCCGGAGGGGTTAAAGCGGACAACGCCAGCTTTAATTTGCCCCTCCGGACAGCCGCCCACTTTAGCAAGGGCGGCCACTACCTCCTCGGCTGTGACCGAGTCGTCAAGCTCCGAAATGCGCAAGTCTGCGCACCTCGTGGGCCTGTCGACACGGACGCGCTCAGCTGGGAAGATCTCACGGATCCTCTGCGCGAGCGCGTCCGCTCGGTCACTGCCATCAGCTCCGGGCACCTCCAGTATGCGTGCACCCGTGATGGCTTGCCGGAACCGAAGGCCAATAGGGCCCACGAGCTCCGGCGAAATCTTGCTCTTGGCTTCACCTATGATTTTATCATAGGTGAAGCCAGCCTCCGTCGCACCCGGCAACAGTGTCAACACTATTGCCGCAGTGCGAGGAGCACGAGGTTTCCTCTGCCTCTTCTTTTTCTTCTTCTTCTCAGGGGGAGAAGCTACGCCTTTCTTACCCTGAGGAGAAGAATTTGTTACTGGGGCACTTGATTTTTGTGCCCCTTTACTCTTCTTTTTCCCACGCTTCACAACCGTCGTCCACCCGTCGTCCATAGACGTAGGAGGAGGCGGAAGTGGGCGGGGAATCCTCTTTTCAACTAATGGCTTCTGCTTACCCTTCCCTTTTTGGGAAGGAGCAGAAGCCTTCTTCTGCTGTGTCGGTTGGACCACAGCAGAAGCCTTTCTCTGCTGCAGCGGTTGGGCTACAGCAGGGACAGTTTTTACGCCAGATGGTGGGGGGGCCTTTGCTTTCCCCCCTTTGCCCAATGGAGGCCTGCAGGGCTGAGCAGGCAAAAGCCTGTCCTGCAGCCCCGCAATCTTGGAGTCCATCATGTCGCCCACGGCACGCATGATTGGACCCAAGTATTTCTCCATTGGGCTCTCCTTGTTTATTTTTGGCATCGGCGTTGGTAATGCCGATGCAGCCGTCCTTGGACGCGACGGCGACGGCTGTAGCGGAGGGAAATCGGTCATCTCGACCTCCACCACAGCAGGCGCGGGAGTAGTCGCACCCTTAAGGCGCCCCATCTCCTCGCGCATCGCCGCCACGTCCTTCTTTAACGTGTCCAGCTCCGACTGCAGGCGGTTGTTTTCTGCCTGCAGCGTCTTTGTTTCGTCCGAGGTGGAGCGAACACTCAAGGTCTCGACCATTCTCTGTAAGGAGAGGGCCGAGTCCTTAAGGGCCCTAACATAGGTACCCTTAAGGTTCCCTGAGTGGAGGGCAATACCTCTAATCGCCTCCACCTCTTTTTTTGCTGCTCTTCTTATGGCATCTACGGTGACGTCCTCCTCATCGGACGCCGCCGCAGATGCCTCTGCGTTTGCCGCCCTGCATTTTTGGGCGGCCGCTACCACATCTAAGAGCTCCGCCTCCTGGCGGAGCTTTATTTCTTCTTTCTTTTGTCGGTTAAGGTCTTCTTTGGCCTTAGCCAACCCGACATATTGAAAGGTAGAGGGCGGGCGCCCTCTACCTCTCTTAGCGCTGGCATTGCTGCCAGCGCTTCTGCTTCTGTCTCTGGCGTTGCTCGACTCGTCCGAGGACGAGCCGCCAGAGTCTGATTCTACGCTTAAAGGTGCTGCGCGTTTCGCAGCACGTAATGCGCGGCTGCGCGACACCTCTTTCTTTTTTGACGCTGACAGCGCGCTGCCAGCGTCCTCCTCATCTGCTGATTTATTTTTTAAGATTTCCATTTGATTCCCACGATTATGGGGGAAATAAACAGTCCATCAGGGCAGTGCCCCCTGTACCCTGATAACCCTAATACACCCAGGGGGGCGGGAAGTCCCTGGGGTTGGCCGCTAATGACTGGTGTACCCTCCAGCCGCTCTAGAACGAGCATCTAGACACCGCGTAGCCCCAGTGTCCAGAATTAGGGATTTTTATAGAGGTTGTCTCCTCGCAGTCCGGCCAGTCAAGGCAGGACCCTCGGTCCCTGGCGGCCGTGAGACGTGACCACGACACCACACAGGGATTACGAGCCAGCAAAGTGTAGAGGAAGGGAGAATCCCATCCTCTCACCGCCAGCGGCAAAGGCTTGCACGCCGGCGACCACTCGCTCTTGCCTCTCCACAGTGTCCTCCGAGAGCAGAGGGACACGCGGATCAGCGCCACACGTCAGACTTTTAGCCATCAGCCAACAAGATCCCCGTTAAGGGAAGTTATTGACTGATGCCCAGGATGCACCGGCCCATCCGCTTTCCGCATTACCGAAGTAATACGGCAAGCAGACAGGCACACGAGGAGGTAGTCTGACATCGCATCCCAACCTAACCTAACCTAACCTAACCTAACCTAACCTAACCTAACCTAACCTAACCTAACCTAACCTAACCTAACCTAACCTAACCTTTTTTTTTTTTTTTTTTTTTTTTTTTTTGTTGCGCGGGGGAAATCGCTGGACACCCGCCCCCCCTGGAGGTGAGGGGCGGGTAGTGTGGGAGTTGCACCCACTAAAACCCCCGCGGTGTTCCTCCGGTCGCCATAATTGGCGGAGCACGGGTTCTCTCTCGAAATAACGCCGTAACTCCGCCGACGCTGGCCCGTTCTTTTAACGAACGGGCCCCTCCCGGGTTTCAGGAGAGGGATAGAGAAGATGATCCCTCTCCTGAACACTCTATTTCAATGTATTGAGGCGCGCGCGGGAACACGCGCGCGCTGCCTCTGGGCCCCGCCTCTGGATGTGAATGGGCGACAGTCACCTCCATGACTGCCGCCCGCGGGGCTAGGTGGGAACGAGAGGAGAGGCAAATGTCACTCTCCTCGGGATCCTGGCTCTGACGCGGCGGTTGGAGGGAGCGTCCTGGGATCTCTCCCGCTCCCTCTCCGCGGTCTCCTTCTGGAGCATTATAGACTCACAGAAGGAGACGGCCGCATTCCATGACCTCTCGCTAGTCATCATAGCCTTGATGACGGCTGGTAGCGAGAGGTCATTCGTCCCCACCTCTGCGACGAAGTCGCGGCGCAGCAGTGTCCATGCTGGACATTCCTCTAGGTTGTGCTGCGCCGTGTCCTCGTCGCAGTCTCCACACTCGTTGCATCTGGTCGTCGGCTCCCTTCCGGCTATTTTGCAGAGGTACTTTCCGAAGCATCCATGCCCGGAAAGTACTTGCGTTAACCGGAAGGTGAGGGAACCTTGCCGCCTGTTCGCCCACTTCTTGAGTACAGGGCGAACTGCCTCGACGGTTCGGAGGCCGGCAGTTGGTGTCGCCAGCCTCTCGCTCCACAATCTAAAGACTTCCCGTCGAGACAGGAGCCTCCGCACCCTGGCAGGTTCGTCTGCGCGGAGTTCGTACATGTCCGCGCAGACCTTCGCCTCTATGTCCCACGGTGGGGACCCTGCCAGTGCACACGCCGCCTCATATGAGATGGTCCGGTACCCTCTGATCACCCTGACGGCCATGACGCGCTGCGATTTTCGCAGCTGCGCCACTGACTTGTCCGCCAGGGTGTACGCCCAGACGGGTGCCCCGTAAAGGGCCATCGACCGGACCACTCCTAAATAAAGACGGCGAGTTGCGGCATCTGGCCCACCCACGTTGGGGAGCAGGCGACTAAGTGCGCCCGCTGCACCCATGAGTTTCGGGGCCAGACCCGCAAAGTGCTCGCGGAAACTCCAACGGCTGTCGAGGACTAGTCCCAAGTACTTCATTGTGGACCCGACCTCGATTGTGGTTCCCTCTATGGTGATGCTGGAACCGCGAGGCGGCGCACGACGAGGCCCATGAAAACAAATGGCCTCAGTCTTATGCAGCGCCACCTCCAGTCCCAGCATCCTAATCCTGCCGACGACCAGCGTAACTCCTAGTTTACCCAGACAGGCAGACTCTTCGAAAGTTCTTCCCCGGGCTAAAACCAGAGTGTCATCGGCATAGCACGTGACACTCAGGCCCCGGGGAAGTGCGCCCCGCAGTACGTAGTCGTACCCGATGTTCCACAGGAGTGGTCCTAAGACAGACCCCTGTGGAACACCGCACACCATCTCCCTCAACACGATCTCTCCAGACCGCCCCTCGTATGTGATGTACCTATCGCTCAAGTACGACCGGACTATCCTCTGTAAGTAGGGAGGCATTCTGTGATATTTCAATGCCTCCCCGAACCTAACCTAACCTAACCTAACCTAACCTTTTTTTTTTTTTTTTTTTTTTTTTTTTTTTTTTTTTTTGTTGCGCGGGGGAAATCGCTGGACACCCGCCCCCTTTGGAGGAAGGGGACGGGTAGTGTGGGAGTTGCACCCACTAAAACCCCCGCGGTGTTCCTCCGGTCGCCATAATTGGCGGAGCACGGGTTCTCTCTCGAAATAACGCCGTAACTCCGCCGACGCTGGCCCGTTCTTTTAACGAACGGGCCCCTCCCGGGTTTCAGGAGAGGGATAGAAAAGATGATCCCTCTCCTGAACACTCTATTTCAATGTATTGAGGCGCGCGCGGGAACACGCGCGCGCTGCCTCTGTGCCCCGCCTCTTGATGTGAATGGGCGACAGTCACCTCCATGACTGCCGCCCGCGGGGCTAGGTGGGAACGAGAGGAGAGGCGAATGTCACTCTCCTCGGGATCCTGGCTCTGACGCGGCGGTTGGAGGGAGCGTCCTGGGATCTCTCCCGCTCCCTCTCCGCGGTCTCCTTCTGGAGCATTATAGACTCACAGAAGGAGACGGCCGCACTCCATGACCTCTCGCTAGTCATCATAGCCTTGATGACGGCTGGTAGCGAGAGGTCATTCGTCCCCACCTCTGCGACGAAGTCGCAGCGCAGCAGTGTCCATGCTGGACATTCCTCTAGGTTGTGCTGCGCCGTGTCCTCGTCGCAGTCTCCACACTCGTTGCATCTGGTCGTCGGCTCCCTTCCGGCTATTTTGCAGAGGTACTTTCCGAAGCATCCATGCCCGGAAAGTACTTGCGTTAACCGGAAGGTGAGGGAACCATGCCGCCTGTTCGCCCACTTCTTAAGTACAGGGCGAACTGCCTCGACGGTTCGGAGGCCGGCAGTTGGTGTCGCCAGCCTCTCGCTCCACAATCTAAAGACTTCCCGTCGAGACAGGAGCCTCCGCACCCTGGCAGGTTCGTCTGCGCGGAGTTCGTACATGTCCGCGCAGACCTTCGCCTCTATGTCCCACGGTGGGGACCCTGCCAGTGCACACGCCGCCTCATATGAGATGGTCCGGTACCCTCTGATCACCCTGACGGCCATGACGCGCTGCGACTTTCGCAGCTGCGCCACTGACTTGTCCGCCAGGGTGTACGCCCAGACGGGTGCCCCGTAAAGGGCCATCGACCGGACCACTCCTAAATAAAGACGGCGAGTTGCGGCATCTGGCCCACCCACGTTGGGGAGCAGGCGACTAAGTGCGCCCGCTGCACCCATGAGTTTCGGGGCCAGACCCGCAAAGTGCTCGCGGAAGCTCCAACGGCTGTCGAGGACGAGTCCCAAGTACTTCATTGTGGACCCGACCTCGATTGTGGTTCCCTCTATGGTGATGCTGGAACCGCGAGGCGGCGCACGACGAGGCCCATGAAAGCAAATGGCCTCAGTCTTATGCAGCGCCACCTCCAGTCCCAGCATCCTAATCCTGCCGACGACCAGCGTAACTCCTAATTTACCCAGACAGGCAGACTCCTCGAAAGATCTTCCCCGGGCTAAAACCAGAGTGTCATCGGCATAGCACGTGACACTCAGGCCCCGGGGAAGTGCGCCCCGCAGTACGTAGTCGTACCCGATGTTCCACAGGAGTGGTCCTAAGACTGACCCCTGTGGAACACCGCACACCATCTCCCTCAACACGATCTCTCCAGACCGCCCCTCGTATGTGATGTACCTATCGCTCAAGTACGACCGGACTATCCTCTGTAAGTAGGGAGGCATTCTGTGATGTTTTAATGCCTCCCCGATGCACGCCCAGGGGAGTGTGTTGAAAGCGTTGGCAATGTCTAATGACACTGCCAGCGCCACTCCACCCTGGGCGACTACGGCTTCCGAGAGGCTCTTGACGCGCTCTATGGCGTCAACCGTAGAGCGGCCTCCTCGAAAGCCATATTGCACACTACTTAAGTCCGGCCCTACCGAGCTTAGCTGCCCGACGATACGGCCGGCAATAATTCTTTCGAATAGCTTGCCGACCTCGTCGAGCAGCACGATGGGGCGGTACGCTGAGGGAGATTCTGCGGGGCGACCCTCCTTCTTGATTAGCACGAGTCTGCCTGTCTTCCAAATCCGGGGAAACCGTCCCGACTCCAGGCAAGAGTTGAAATACCTACAGAGTCGGGTCCCTAGGGCGTTCATCGACATGGCCCAGGCGCGTCCGGGGATTCCATCTGGACCCGGAGCTTTGTTGCTCCGGATCCTTCCCACGGACAGGTCGAACTCCGCCGGCGTTATTTCCGGCACCTCAAGGCTCTCCTCCATCAGGGGTCTACGTCCCATCGATGGAGGCGTGTGATCCGCTCTATTTGGAAACAGAGCGGACACAACCTTTTCGAGCACTTGAGGCTGAAGGGTCTGTGTCAATGGAGGCGCCCATGGTTTCAGTTTGTTACGAACCATTTTATACGGGCGCCCCCACGGATCCGCGTTAAGACCCTCCAGGAGCTCTTCCCTTGCCTGAGCTTTGGCTCTCTTGATGGACAGCTGTAGAGCTCTTCTCTTTTCTCTATATGCCTCGTACAGCTGTGCCACAATGGTCACATCAGGGGTACCGCGGCGGTAGCGTCTGGAGTACTGTCTGCGCGCCGCAATGCACTCCATGCGGAGTGCTGCGACGGCAGAGTTCCACCAGTACGCTTGCCGCTTGCGAGGAAGGGACTTTATCCGGGGCATCGACGCGTCGCAGACTTGCGTCATTGCGCCCCGGAACCATTCAGCTCCCTCCTCTCCCCCGATGTCCTGTCGTGCCTCGGCATTCCAGGCTTGGACCAAAGCGGCCTCCACCAAGAGATCCTTTTGTACTCGTTTGAACGCCCATCTGGGAAATGCTGGGGTGCCTCTCTGCGGGCGATAGTTGTCTGCCACTTGAGGGGAGGGGGAGACGTCGAATCGGACGTAACGATGGTCCGATAGCGTCTCAACCTCCTCCATCACTCGCCAGTGACAGACTCGCTGAGCGACAGAAGGGCTGGCGAACGATATATCAACAATCGATCCGCCCCCCTGTCGCACGCATGTGTTGACCGACCCCCTATTAAGTAAGGACAGGCCGGTCACTATCGCCCACTCTTCAAGAGTGTCGCCTCTCTCGTTGTTTCTGGGGGATCCACAAGCCGTAGACTTGGCATTGAGGTCCCCCAACATGACTACTGGTTTGGGCGAGGCACGCTGGATGACGTTGGCCACCTCGCCCAAATACAACTCGAATTCTGCGACACTCCTGTTAGGTGAAAAGTACACCCCCAGCACTACGGTTTCCCCCCATTGTGCAGCCGCGTACCCCTGACCTCTCGCGAGTGTAACGAGAGACGGGGCACCGGCGTACACAGCAAATTGTATGGCCACCGAACCCGTTAAGTCCCCCAACCAGTTATCGGCTGAAGGGACAAAGTAGGGCTCGGTGGCCACGGCTATATCGATTAACCACTGCGCCGCGCTATGGACAAACAGGTCCTGAGCGGCGGCACAGTGGTTAAGATTTCCTAGGAGGAAGCGATGAGTTTTATTGTCCATTTTGGTCTGTACTCATCGCCTCCTCCCTGACGTCCTTCTTTTCTGAGGTGCGCTTTTTAAGGTAAGCGCACCTCTTTGCGCCTACTCGATGCTCCGCCGGCTTGCCAGCCGCTGCGCAGAGTACGCAGCGCGGCTTGTCGGCGGTGCACATGGCCGATCGATGGCCCTCCCGACCGCAGCGCATACACTCATTGCTGCGGTCGATAGGTGCGTTGCATCTCGCCCCCACATGGCCAACCTCCATGCAGCGGATGCAACGCAGGGGGGCCCTCTCTAGCACGGTTATACGTGCTGAGGACCACCCCACCAACAATCGGCTTCCTAATTTTTTAATTGCCACCACGGGGCACTTTGCCCAGATGGCACCCATTCCGGAGGGGTTAAAGCGGACAACGCCAGCTTTAATTTGCCCCTCCGGACAGCCGCCCACTTTAGCAAGGGCGGCCACTACCTCCTCGGCTGTGACCGAGTCGTCAAGCTCCGAAATGCGCAGGTCTGCGCACTTCGTGGGCCTGTCGACACGGACGCGCTCAGCTGGGAAGATCTCACGGATCCTCTGCGCGAGCGCGTCCGCTCGGTCACTGCCATCAGCTCCGGGCACCTCCAGTATGCGTGCACCCGTGATGGCTTGCCGGAACCGAAGGCCAATAGGGCCCACGAGCTCCGGCGAAATCTTGCTCTTGGCTTCACCTATGATTTTATCATAGGTGAAGCCAGCCTCCGTCGCACCCGGCAACAGTGTCAACACTATTGCCGCAGTGCGAGGAGCACGAGGTTTCCTCTGCCTCTTCTTCTTCTTCTTCTTCTCAGGGGGAGAAGCTACGCCTCTCTTACCCTGAGAAGAAGGATTTGTTACTGGGGCACTTGATTTTTGTGCCCCTTTACTCTTTTTCTTACCCCGCTTCACGACCGTTGTCCAGCCCTCGTCCATAGAGACAGGAGGAGGCGGAAGTGGGCGGGGAATTTTCTTTTCTCCTGATGGCTTCTGCTTACCCTTCCCTTTTTGGGAAGGAGCAGAAGCCTTTTTCTGCTGTGGCGGTTGCGCCACAGCCCTTTTCTGCTGTGGCGCGACCGCCACAGCCTTTTTCTGCTGTGACGGTTGGGCCACAGCAGAAACGGTTTTCACTCCTGATTGTAGGGGGGCTTTTGCTTTCCCCCCTTTGCCCAATGGAGGCCTGCAGGGCTGAGCAGGCAAAAGCCTGTCCTGCAGCCCCGCAATCTTGGAGTCCATCATATCGCCCACGGCGCGCATGATTGGACCCAAGTATTTCTCCATTGGGCTCTCTTCGGTTGTAATTGGCGTCGGCGTTGGTAATGCCGACGCAGCCGTCCTTGGACGCGGCGGCGATGGCTGCAGTGGAGGGAAGTCGGTCATTTCGACCTCCACTACAGCCTGCGCAGGAGTGGTCGCACCCTTCGGTCGCCCCATCTCCTCGCGCATCTTCGCCACGTCCTTTTTCAGCGTCTCCAGCTCCGACTGCAGGCGGTTGTTTACCGCCTGCAGTCTTTTTGTTTCGTCTGAGGTGGAGCGATCACTCAGGGTTTCTACCTTTCTCATTAGGGAGAGGGCAGAATCCTTAAGGGCCCTAACATACGTGCCCTTGAGGTTCCCTGAGTGGAGGGCGATACCTCTAATCGCCTCCACCTCCTTTTGCGCAGATCTTCTTATATCCTCTACGGTGGCGTCCTCTTCTTCGGACGCCGCCGCAAATGTCTCCGCGTTTGCCGGCCTGCTTTTTCGGGCGGCCGCTACTACTTCCAAAAGCTCCGCCTCCTGGCGTAGCTTTATTTCTTCTTGTTTTTGTCGGTTTAGGTCTTCTTTGGCCTTAGCCAACCCGACATATTGGAAGGTAGTGGGCGGGCGCCCTCTACCCCTCTTAGCGCTGACACTGCTGCCAGCGCTTCCACTCCTTGAGCGGGCAGTGATCGCCTCGTCCGAGGACGAGCCGCCTGAGTCCGACTCCAAGCTTCTTGGTGCAGCGCGTTTCGCAGCGCGTAATGCGCGGCCGCGCGACACCTCTTTCTTTTTTGACGCTGACAGCGCGGTGCCAGCGTCCTCCTCATTCGATGGTTTGGTTTTAAAATTTTCCATAAGATTCCCACGATTATGGGGGAAATAAACAGTCCATCAGGGCAGTGCCCCCTGTACCCTGATAACCCTAATACACCCAGGGGGCGGGAAGTCCCTGGGGTTGGCCGCTAATGACTGGTGTACCCTCCAGCCGCTCTAGAACGAGCATCTAGACACCGCGTAGCCCCAGTGTCCAGAATTAGGGATTTTTATAGAGGTTGTCTCCTCGCAGTCCGGCCAGTCAAGGCAGGACCCTCGGTCCCTGGCGGCCGTGAGACGTGACCACGACACCACACAGGGATTACGAGCCAGCAAAGTGTAGAGGAAGGGAGAATCCCATCCCCTCACCGCCAGCGGCAAAGGCCGGCGACCACTCGCTCTTGCCTCTCCACAGTGTCCTCCGAGAGCAGAGGGACACGCGGATCAGCGCCACACGTCAGACTTTTAGCCATCAGCCAACAAGATCCCCGTTAAGGGAAGTTATTGACTGATGCCCAGGATGCACCGGCCCATCCACTTTCCGCATTACCGAAGTAATACGGCAAGCAGACAGGCACACGAGGAGGTAGTCTGACATCGCATCCCAACCTAACCTAACCTAACCTAACCTAACCTAACCTTTTTTTTTTTTTTTTTTTTTTTTTTTTTTTTGCGCGGGGGAAATCGCTGGACACCCGCCCCCTTTGGAGGAAGGGGACGGGTAGTGTGGGAGTTGCACCCACTAAAACCCCCGCGGTGTTCCTCCGGTCGCCATAATTGGCGGAGCACGGGTTCTCTCTCGAAATAACGCCGTAACTCCGCCGACGCTGGCCCGTTCTTTTAACGAACGGGCCCCTCCCGGGTTTCAGGAGAGGGATAGAGAAGATGATCCCTCTCCTGAACACTCTATTTCAATGTATTGAGGCGCGCGCGGGAACACGCGCGCGCTGCCTCTGGGCCCCGCCTCTGGATGTAAATGTAAATGGGCGACAGTCACCTCCATGACTGCCGCCCGCGGGGCTAGGTGGGAACGAGAGGAGAGGCAAATGTCACTCTCCTCGGGATCCTGGCTCTGACGCGGCGGTTGGAGGGAGCGTCCTGGGATCTCTCCCGCTCCCTCTCCGCGGTCTCCTTCTGGAGCATTATAGACTCACAGAAGGAGACGGCCGCATTCCATGACCTCTCGCTAGTCATCATAGCCTTGATGACGGCTGGTAGCGAGAGGTCATTCGTCCCCACCTCTGCGACGAAGTCGCGGCGCAGCAGTGTCCATGCTGGACATTCCTCTAGGTTGTGCTGCGCCGTGTCCTCGTCGCAGTCTCCACACTCGTTGCATCTGGTCGTCGGCTCCCTTCCGGCTATTTTGCAGAGGTACTTTCCGAAGCATCCATGCCCGGAAAGTACTTGCGTTAACCGGAAGGTGAGGGAACCTTGCCGCCTGTTCGCCCACTTCTTGAGTACAGGGCGAACTGCCTCGACGGTTCGGAGGCCGGCAGTTGGTGTCGCCAGCCTCTCGCTCCACAATCTAAAAACTTCCCGTCGAGACAGGAGCCTCCGCACCCTGGCAGGTTCGTCTGCGCGGAGTTCGTACATGTCCGCGCAGACCTTCGCCTCTATGTCCCACGGTGGGGACCCTGCCAGTGCACACGCCGCCTCATATGAGATGGTCCGGTACCCTCTGATCACCCTGACGGCCATGACGCGCTGCGACTTTCGCAGCTGCGCCACTGACTTGTCCGCCAGGGTGTACGCCCAGACGGGTGCCCCGTAAAGGGCCATCGACCGGACCACTCCTAAATAAAGACGGCGAGTTGCGGCATCTGGCCCACCCACGTTGGGGAGCAGGCGACTAAGCGCGCCCGCTGCACCCATGAGTTTCGGGGCCAGACCCGCAAAGTGCTCGCGGAAGCTCCAACGGCTGTCGAGGACGAGTCCCAAGTACTTCATTGTGGACCCGACCTCGATTGTGGTTCCCTCTATGGTGATGCTGGAACCGCGAGGCGGCGCACGACGAGGCCCATGAAAACAAATGGCCTCAGTCTTATGCAGCGCCACCTCCAGTCCCAGCATCCTAATCCTGCCGACGACCAGCGTAACTCCTAGTTTACTCAGACAGGCAGACTCCTCGAAAGATCTTCCCCGGGCTAAAACCAGAGTGTCATCGGCATAGCACGTGACACTCAGGCCCCGGGGAAGTGCGCCCCGCAGTACGTAGTCGTACCCGATGTTCCACAGGAGTGGTCCTAAGACAGACCCCTGTGGAACACCGCACACCATCTCCCTCAGCACGATCTCTCCAGACCGCCCCTCGTATGTAATATACCTGTCGCTCAAGTACGACCGGACTATCCTCTGTAAGTAGGGAGGCATTTTGTGATATTTCAATGCCTCCCCGATGCACGCCCAGGGGAGTGTGTTGAAAGCGTTGGCAATGTCTAATGACACTGCCAGCGCCACTCCACCCTGGGCGACTACGGCTTCCGAGAGGCTCTTGACTCGCTCTATGGCGTCAACCGTAGAGCGGCCTCCTCGAAAGCCATATTGCACACTACTTAAGTCCGGCCCTACCGAGCTTAGCTGCCCGACGATACGGCCGGCAATAATTCTTTCGAATAGTTTGCCGACCTCGTCGAGCAGCACGATGGGGCGGTACGCTGAGGGAGATTCTGCAGGGCGACCCTCCTTCTTGATAAGCACGAGTCTGCCTGTCTTCCAAATCCGGGGAAACCGTCCCGACTCCAGGCAAGAGTTAAAATACCTACAGAGTCGGGTCCCTAGGGCGTTCATCGACATGGCCCAGGCACGTCCGGGGATTCCATCTGGACCCGGAGCTTTGTTGCTCCGGATTCTTCCCACGGACAGGTCGAACTCCGCCGGCGTTATTTCCGGCGCCTCAAGGCTCTCCTCCATCAGGGGTCTACGTCCCATCGATGGAGGCGTGTGATCCGCTCTGTTTGGGAACAGAGCGGACACAACCTTTTCGAGCACTTGAGGCTGAAGGGTCTGTGTCAGTGGAGGCGCCCATGATTTCAGCTTATTGCGAACCATTTTATACGGGCGCCCCCACGGATCCGCGTTAAGACCCTCCAGGAGCTCTTCCCTTGCCTGAGCTTTGGCTCTCTTGATGGACAGCTGTAGAGCTCTTCTCTTTTCTCTATATGCCTCGTACAGCTGTGCCACAATGGTCACATCAGGGGTACCGCGGCGGTAGCGTCTGGAGTACTGTCTGCGCGCCGCAATGCACTCCATGCGGAGTGCTGCGACGGCAGAGTTCCACCAGTACGCTTGCCGCTTGCGAGGAAGGGACTTTATCCGGGGCATCGACGCGTCGCAGACTTGCGTCATTGCGCCCCGGAACCATTCAGCTCCCTCCTCTCCCCCGATGTCCTGTCGTGCCTCGGCATTCCAGGCTTGGACCAAAGCGGCCTCCACCAAGAGATCCTTTTGTACTCGTTTGAACGCCCATCTGGGAAATGCTGGGGTGCCTCTCTGCGGGCGATAGTTGTCTGCCACTTGAGGGGAGGGGGAGACGTCGAATCGGACGTATCGATGGTCCGACAGCGTCTCAACCTCCTCCATCACTCGCCAGTGACAGACTCGCTGAGCGACAGAAGGGCTGGCGAACGATATATCAACAATCGATCCGCCCCCCTGTCGCACGCATGTGTTGACCGACCCCCTATTAAGTAAGGACAGGCCGGTCACTATCGCCCACTCCTCAAGAGTGTCGCCTCTCTCGTTATTTCTGGGGGAACCCCAGGCCGTTGACTTGGCGTTGAGGTCCCCCATCATAACCACTGGTTTGGGCGAGGCACGCTGGATCACGTTGGCTACCTCGCCCAAATACGACTCAAATTCTGCGACACTCCTGTTAGGTGAGAAGTACACCCCCAGCATTACGGTCTCCCCCCATTGTGCAGCCGCGTACCCCTGGCCTCTCGCGAGTGCAACGAGAGACGGGGCACCGGCGTACACTGCAAAGTTTATGGCCACCGAACCCGTTAAGTCCCCCAACCAGTTGTCGGCTGAAGGGACAAAGTAGGGCTCGGTGGCCACGGCTATATCGATTAACCACTGCGCCGCGCTATGGACAAACAAGTCCTGAGCGGCGGCACAGTGGTTAAGATTTCCTAGGAGGAAGCGATGAGCTTTATTGTCCATTTTGGTCTGTACTCATCGCCTCCTCCCCGGCAACCTTCTTATTTGAGGTGCGCTTATTAAGGTAGGCGCACTTCTTTGCGCCTACTCTATGCTCCGCCGGCTTGCCAGCCGCTGCGCAGAGTACGCAGTGCGGCTTGTCGGCGGAGCACATGGCCGATCGATGGCCCTCCCGACCGCAGCGCATACACTCATTGCTGCGGTCGATAGGTGCGTTGCATCTCGCCCCCACATGGCCAACCTCCATGCAGCGGATGCAACGCAGGGGGGCCCTCTCTAGCACGGTTATACGTGCTGAGGACCACCCCACCAACAATCGGCTTCCTAATTTTTTAATTGCCACCACGGGGCACTTTGCCCAGATGGCACCCATTCCGGAGGGGTTAAAGCGGACAACGCCAGCTTTAATTTGCCCCTCCGGACAGCCGCCCACTTTAGCAAGGGCGGCCACTACCTCCTCGGCTGTGACCGAGTCGTCAAGCTCCGAAATGCGCAAGTCTGCGCACTTCGTGGGCCTGTCGACACGGACGCGCTCAGCTGGGAAGATCTCACGGATCCTCTGCGCGAGCGCGTCCGCTCGGTCACTGCCATCAGCTCCGGGCACCTCCAGTATGCGTGCACCCGTGATGGCTTGCCGGAACCGAAGGCCAATAGGGCCCACGAGCTCCGGCGAAATCTTGCTCTTGGCTTCACCTATGATTTTATCATAGGTGAAGCCAGCCTCCGTCGCACCCGGCAACAGTGTCAACACTATTGCCGCAGTGCGAGGAGCACGAGGTTTCCTCTGCCTCTTCTTCTTCTTCTTCTTCTCAGGGGGAGAAGCTACGCCTCTCTTACCCTGAGAAGAAGGATTTGTTACTGGGGCACTTGATTTTTGTGCCCCTTTACTCTTTTTCTTACCCCGCTTCACGACCGTTGTCCAGCCCTCGTCCATAGAGACAGGAGGAGGCGGAAGTGGGCGGGGAATTTTCTTTTCACCTGATGGCTTCTGCTTACCCTTCCCTTTTTGGGAAGGAGCAGAAGCCTTTTTCTGCTGTGGCGGTTGCGCCACAGCCCTTTTCTGCTGTGGCGCGACCGCCACAGCCTTTTTCTGCTGTGACGGTTGGGCCACAGCAGAAACGGTTTTCACTCCTGATTGTAGGGGGGCTTTTGCTTTCCCCCCTTTGCCCAATGGAGGCCTGCAGGGCTGAGCAGGCAAAAGCCTGTCCTGCAGCCCCGCAATCTTGGAGTCCATCATGTCGCCCACGGCGCGCATGATTGGACCCAAGTATTTCTCCATTGGGCTCTCTTCGGTTGTAATTGGCGTCGGCGTTGGTAATGCCGACGCAGCCGTCCTTGGACGCAGCGGCGATGGCTGCAGTGGAGGGAAGTCGGTCATTTCGACCTCCACTACAGCCTGCGCAGGAGTGGTCGCACACTTCGGTCGCCCCATCTCCTCGCGCATCTTCGCCACGTCCTTTTTCAGCGTCTCCAGCTCCGACTGCAGGCGGTTGTTTACCGCCTGCAGTCTTTTTGTTTCGTCTGAGGTGGAGCGATCACTCAGGGTTTCTACCTTTCTCATTAGGGAGAGGGCAGAATCCTTAAGGGCCCTAACATACGTGCCCTTGAGGTTCCCTGAGTGGAGGGCGATACCTCTAATCGCCTCCACCTCCTTTTGCGCAGATCTTCTTATATCCTCTACGGTGGCGTCCTCTTCTTCGGACGCCGCCGCAAATGTCTCCGCGTTTGCCGGCCTGCTTTTTCGGGCGGCCGCTACTACTTCCAAAAGCTCCGCCTCCTGGCGTAGCTTTATTTCTTCTTGTTTTTGTCGGTTTAGGTCTTCTTTGGCCTTAGCCAACCCGACATATTGGAAGGTAGTGGGCGGGCGCCCTCTACCCCTCTTAGCGCTGACACTGCTGCCAGCGCTTCCACTCTTTGAGCGGGCAGTGGTCGCCTCGTCCGAGGACGAGCCGCCTGAGTCCGACTCCAAGCTTCTTGGTGCAGCGCGTTTCGCAGCGCGTAATGCGCGGCCGCGCGACACCTCTTTCTTTTTTGACGCTGACAGCGCGGTGCCAGCGTCCTCCTCATCCGATAATTTGGTTTTAAAATTTTCCATAAGATTCCCACGATTATGGGGGAAATAAACAGTCCATCAGGGCAGTGCCCCCTGTACCCTGATAACCCTAATACACCCAGGGGGGCGGGAAGTCCCTGGGGTTGGCCGCTAATGACTGGTGTACCCTCCAGCCGCTCTAGAACGAGCATCTAGACACCGCGTAGCCCCAGTGTCCAGAATTAGGGATTTTTATAGAGGTTGTCTCCTCGCAGTCCGGCCAGTCAAGGCAGGACCCTCGGTCCCTGGCGGCCGTGAGACGTGACCACGACACCACACAGGGATTACGAGCCAGCAAAGTGTAGAGGAAGGGAGAATCCCATCCTCTCACCGCCAGCGGCAAAGGCTTGCACGCCGGCGACCACTCGCTCTTGCCTCTCCACAGTGTCCTCCGAGAGCAGAGGGACACGCGGATCAGCGCCACACGTCAGACTTTTAGCCATCAGCCAACAAGATCCCCGTTAAGGGAAGTTATTGACTGATGCCCAGGATGCACCGGCCCATCCGCTTTCCGCATTACCGAAGTAATACGGCAAGCAGACAGGCACACGAGGAGGTAGTCTGACATCGCATCCCAACCTAACCTTTTTTTTTTTTTTTTTTTTTTTTTATTAACGTGGGAGGAAAGCTCTACCAGCCGAGGTGCCGGGCTTTCACCGGCTAAAACCTCCCACGCCGTTTCCACAAACCGTCATCGGCGGAGCACTGGTATCGCGTTTAGCAAACCCGCGTAACTCCGCCGACGTTGGCCCTTTCGGGCCCCAACTAACAATGTGGCCCGCTCGGTCGCGACATCGCTGACACGACGAGCGGGCCCCTCTTTCTGGGAGAGACGTGCGGAAACGGTTGCACGTCTCTCCCTTACTGCCACTGCCCGGCTTGGGCAGCGGCATCCTCCAATCGCTCGACCCCGGGCTATGCTAAAAAGCACTGCCCGAGGGAGCACCGAGTTTTGGCGCTGCCGAGCAACCGCTCAAGGCAGCGCCACCTCTTAGTAGTGCGCCGCTCAGGCAATGTTCGGTCATTGCCTGGGCGACGCACTCGCTTCTCCGTCCCAGCCAGGCGCCTAGACACCCAGCTGGGACAATCCTCTCATGTCCTCTTCCCGATGCGCCTCTGGTAGCCAGAGGCTAACAGGAAGAGGACGGGGTGAGGGCGGTGTCAAGTTCACCGCCCTCGGGTTGCGCCACGCTGGCCGTTAGGCCGGGGCGCCCACACGCTGGTTTTGGTCCGCGTCGGAACCCGGGGGCACTACGCCCGGGTCCCGATACCGCGACGAAGTACACCGTCGCGGCTCCCTATCCGCCACCCGGGAACGCGCCCGATGGGAGACCAGCAAAACTCCAGCAATCACCTGCGCGTGATTGCTGTCGCCACAGACATAGTCTGTGGACGACCACGGGATCCCAACCTAACCTAACCTTTTTTTTTTTTTTTTTGTTGCGCGGGGGAAATCGCTGGACACCCGCCCCCTTTGGAGGAAGGGGACGGGTAGTGTGGGAGTTGCACCCACTAAAACCCCCGCGGTGTTCCTCCGGTCGCCATAATTGACGGAGCACGGGTTCTCTTTCGAAATAACGCCGTAACTCCGCCGACGCTGGCCCGTTCTTTTGACGAACGGGCCCCTCCCGGGTTTCAGGAGAGGGATAGAGAAGATGATCCCTCTCCTGAACACTCTATTTCAATGTCTTGAGGCGCGCGCGGGAACACGCGCGCGCTGCCTCTGGGCCCCGCCTCTGGATGTGAATGGGCGACAGTCACCTCCATGACTGCCGCCCGCGGGGCTAGGTGGGAACGAGAGGAGAGGCAAACGTCACTCTCCTCGGGATCCTGGCTCTTACGCGGCGGTTGGAGGGAGCGTCCTGGGATCTCTCCCGCTCCCTCTCCGCGGTCTCCCTCTGGAGCATTATAGACTCACAGAAGGAGACGGCCGCATTCCATGACCTCTCGCTAGTCATCATAGCCTTGATGACGGCTGGTAGCGAGAGGTCATTCGTCCCCACCTCTGCGGCGAAGTCGCGGCGCAGCAGTGTCCATGCTGGACATTCCTCTAGGTTGTGCTGCGCCGTGTCCTCGTCGCAGTCTCCACACTCGTTGCATCTGGTCGTCGGCTCCCTTCCGGCTATTTTGCAGAGGTACTTTCCGAAGCATCCATGCCCGGAAAGTACTTGCGTTAACCGGAAGGTAAGGGAACCATGCCGCCTGTTCGCCCACTTCTTAAGTACAGGGCGAACTGCCTCGACGGTTCGGAGGCCGGCAGTTGGTGTCGCCAGCCTCTCACTCCACAATCTGAAAACTTCCCGTCGAGACAGGAGCCTCCGCACCCTGGCAGGTTCGTCTGCGCGGAGTTCGTACATGTCCGCGCAGACCTTCGCCTCTATGTCCCACGGGGGGGACCCTGCCAGTGCACACGCCGCCTCATATGAGATGGTCCGGTACCCTCTGATCACCCTGACGGCCATGACGCGCTGCGACTTTCGCAGCTGCGCCACTGACTTGTCCGCCAGGGTGTACGCCCAGACGGGTGCCCCATAAAGGGCCATCGACCGGACCACTCCTAAATATAGACGGCGAGTTGCGGCATCTGGCCCACCCACGTTGGGGAGCAGGCGACTAAGTGCGCCCGCTGCACCCATGAGTTTCGGGGCCAGACCCGCAAAGTGCTCGCGGAAGCTCCAACGGCTGTCGAGGACGAGTCCCAAGTACTTCATTGTGGACCCGACCTCGATTGTGGTTCCCTCTATGGTGATGCTGGAACCGCGAGGCGGCGCACGACGAGGCCCATGAAAGCAAATGGCCTCAGTCTTATGCAGCGCCACCTCCAGTCCCAGCATCCTAATCCTGCCGACGACCAGCGTTACTCCCAGTTTACCCAGACAGGCAGACTCCTCGAAAGATCTTCCCCGGGCTAAAACCAGAGTGTCATCGGCATAGCACGTGACACTCAGGCCCCGGGGAAGTGCGCCCCGCAGTACGTAGTCGTACCCGATGTTCCACAGGAGTGGTCCTAAGACAGACCCCTGTGGAACACCGCACACCATCTCCCTCAACACGATCTCTCCAGACCGCCCCTCGTATGTAATATACCTGTCGCTCAAGTACGACCGGACTATCCTCTGTAAGTAGGGAGGCATTTTGTGATATTTCAATGCCTCCCCGATGCACGCCCAGGGGAGTGTGTTGAAAGCGTTGGCAATGTCTAATGACACTGCCAGCGCCACTCCACCCTGGGCGACTACGGCTTCCGAGAGGCTCTTGACGCGCTCTATGGCGTCAACCGTAGAGCGGCCTCCTCGAAAGCCATATTGCACACTACTTAAGTCCGGCCCTACCGAGCTTAGCTGCCCGACGATACGGCCGGCAATAATTCTTTCGAATAGTTTGCCGACCTCGTCGAGCAGCACGATGGGGCGGTACGCTGAGGGAGATTCTGCGGGACGACCTTCCTTCTTGATCAGAACGAGTCTGCCTGTCTTCCAAATCCGGGGAAACCGTCCCGACTCCAGGCACGAGTTGAAATACCTACAGAGTCGGGTCCCTAGGGCGTTCATCGACATAGCCCAGGCGCGTCCGGGGATTCCATCTGGACCCGGAGCTTTGTTGCTCCGGATTCTTCCCACGGACAGGTCGAACTCCGCCGGAGTTATTTCCGGCACCTCAAGGCTCTCCTCCATCAGGGGTCTACGTCCCATCGATGGAGGCGTGTGATCCGCTTTGTTTGGAAACAGAGCGGACACAACCTTTTCGAGCACTTGAGGCTGAAGGGTCTGTGTCAATGGAGGCGCCCATGGTTTCAGCTTGTTGCGAACCATTTTATACGGGCGCCCCCACGGATCCGCGTTAAGACCCTCCAGGAGCTCTTCCCTCGCCTGAGCTTTGGCTCTCTTGATGGACAGCTGCAGAGCTCTTCTCTTCTCTCTGTATTCCTCGTACAGCTGTGCCACAATGGTCACATCAGGGGTACCGCGGCGGTAGCGTCTGGAGTACTTTCTGCGCGCCGCAATGCACTCCATGCGGAGTGCCGCGATGGCAGAGTTCCACCAGTACGCTTGCCGCTTGCGAGGAAGGGACTTTATCCGGGGCATCGACGCGTCGCAGACTTGCGTCATTGCGCCCCGGAACCATTCAGCCCCCTCCTCTCCCCTGATGTCCTGTCGTGCCTCGGCATTCCAGGCTTGGACCAAAGCGGCCTCCATCAAGAGATCCTTCTGAACACGTTTGAACGCCCATCTGGGAAATGCTGGGGTGCCTCTCTGCGGGCGATAGTTGTCTGCCACTTGAGGGGAGGGGGAGACGTCGAATCGGACGTATCGATGGTCCGACAGCGTCTCAACCTCCTCCATCACTCGCCAGTGACAGACTCGCTGAGCGACAGAAGGGCTGGCGAACGATATATCAACAATCGATCCGCCCCCCTGTCGCACGCACGTGTTGACCGACCCTCTATTAAGTATAGACAGGCCGGTCACTATCGCCCACTCCTCAAGAGTGTCGCCTCTCTCGTTATTTCTGGGGGAACCCCAGGCCGTTGACTTGGCGTTGAGGTCCCCCATCATAACCACTGGTTTGGGCGAGGCACGCTGGATCACGTTGGCTACCTCGCCCAAATACGACTCAAATTCTGCGACACTCCTGTTAGGTGAGAAGTACACCCCCAGCATTACGGTCTCCCCCCATTGTGCAGCCGCGTACCCCTGGCCTCTCGCGAGTGCAACGAGAGACGGGGCACCGGCGTACACTGCAAAGTTTATGGCCACCGAACCCGTTAAGTCCCCCAACCAGTTGTCGGCTGAAGGGACAAAGTAGGGCTCGGTGGCCACGGCTATATCGATTAACCACTGCGCCGCGCTATGGACAAACAAGTCCTGAGCGGCGGCACAGTGGTTAAGATTCCCAAGGAGAAGGCGATGAGCTTTATTGTCCATTTTGGTCTGTACTCATCGCCTCCTCCCCGGCGTCCTTCTTCTGTGAAGTGCGCTTCTTGAGGTAGGCGCACTTCTTCGCGCCTACTCGATGCTCCGCCGGCTTACCAGCCGCTGCGCAGAGTACGCAGTGCGGCTTGTCGGCGGAGCACATGGCCGATCGATGGCCCTCCCGACCGCAGCGCATACACTCATTGCTGCGGTCGATAGGTGCGTTGCATCTCGCCCCCACATGGCCAACCTCCATGCAGCGGATGCAACGCAGGGGGGCCCTCTCTAGCACGGTTATACGTGCTGAGGACCACCCCACCAACAATCGGCTTCCTAATTTTTTAATTGCCACCACGGGGCACTTTGCCCAGATGGCACCCATTCCGGAGGGGTTAAAGCGGACCACTCCAGCTTTAATTTGCCCCTCCGGACAGCCGCCCGTTTTAGCAAGGGCGGCTACAACCTCCTCGGCAGTGACCGAGTCGTCTAGCTCCGAAATGCGCAGGTCCACGCACTTCGTGGGCCTGTCGACACGGACGCGCTCCGCTGGGAGGATCTCACGGATCCTCTGCGCGAGCGCGTCTGCTCGGTCACTACCATCGGCTCCGGGCACCTCCAGTATGCGTGCACCCGTGATGGCTTGCCGGAACCGTAGGCCAACAGGGCCTACAAGCTCCGGCGAAATCTTGCTCTTGGCTTCACCTATGACCTTGTCATAGGTGAAGCCAGCCTCCGCCGCACCCGGCAACAGTGTTAACACTATCGCCGCAGTGCGAGGAGCACGAGGTTTTCTATTCCTCTTCTTTTTCTTCTTCTCAGGGGGAGAAGCCATGCTTCTCCCTCCCTGAGAAGAGGAATTTGTTTGTGGGGCACTTTTCTTCGGTGCCCCTTTACTCTTCCTCTTTCCCCGCTTCACGACCGTTGTCCATCCCTCGTCCATAGACGCAGGAGGAGGCGGAAGTGGGCGGGGAACTTTTATCTCAGCTATTGGCTTCTGCTTACCCTTCCCTTTTTTGGAAGGAGCAGAAGCCTTTTTCTGCTGTGGCGGTTGAGCCACAGCCTTTTTCTGCTGTGGCGGTTGGGCCACAGCCTTTTTCTGCTGTGACGGTTGGGCCACAGCAGAAACACTTTTTCCTACTAATGGTGGGGGAGCCTTTGATTTTCCCCCTTTTCCCAATGGAGGCCTGCAGGGCTGAGCAGGCAAAAGCCTGTCCTGCAGCCCCGCAATCTTCGAGTCCATCATGTGGCCCACAGCACGCATGATGGTACCCAAGTAATCCTCCATTGGGATCTCTTTTTTGGTTTTTGTCGTCGGCTTTGGGATAGCCGACGCAGCCGTCATTGGACGCGACGACGATGGCTGCAGCGGAGGGAACTCGGTCATTTCGACCTCCACTACAGCAGGCGCGGGAGTGGTCGCACCCTTCGGGCGCCCCATCTCCTCGCGCATCGCCGCCACGTCCTTTTTAATATTCACTAACTCCAACTGCAGGCGGCTGTTTTCCGCCTGCAGTCTCTTCGTTTCGTCTGAGGTGGAGCGACCACTCAGGGTCTCGACCTTTCTCATTAGGGAGAGGGCCGAATCCTTCAGGGCCCTAACGTACGTGCCCTTCAGGTTCCCCGAGTGGAGGGCGATACCTCTAATCGCTTCCACCTCCTTCTTCGCAGATCTTATTATTGCATCCACGGTGGCGTCCTCTTCATCGGACGCCGCCGCAGATGCCTCTGCGTTTGCCGCCCTGCTTTCTCGGGCGACCGCCACTACCTGGAGGAGCTCTTCCTCCTGACGGAGCTTGAGCTCCTCTCTTTTTTGTTGGTTAGCCTCTGCCTTAGCTTTGGCTAATCCAACGTATTCATAGGTAGTGGGCGGGCGCCCCCTACCTCTTTTCGCGCTGGCATTGCTGCCAGCGCTTCTACTTCTGTCTCTAGTTCGGCTTGCCTCATCTGAGGACGAGCCGCAAGAGTCCGACTCCGCTGTATGTGTCGCTGCGCGTTTAACAGCACGCAAGGCGCGGCTGCGCGACACCACTTTATTTTTTGACGCTGACAGCGCAGTGCCAGCGTCCTCCTCTCCCGATATATTTGTTTTTAAATTAGGCATTTGATTCCCACGATTATGGGGGAAATAAACAGTCCATCAGGGCAGTGCCCCCTGTACCCTGATAACCCTAATACACCCAGGGGGGCGGGAAGTCCCTGGGGTTGGCCGCTAATGACTGGTGTACCCTCCAGCCGCTCTAGAACGAGCATCTAGACACCGCGTAGCCCCAGTGTCCAGAATTAGGGATTTTTATAGAGGTTGTCTCCTCGTAGTCCGGCCGATTAAGGCAGGACCCTCGGCCCCTGGCGGCCGTGAGACGTGACCACGACACCACACAGGGATTACGAGCCAGCAAAGTGTAGAGGAAGGGAGAATCCCATCCTCTCACCGCCAGCGGCAAAGGCTTGCACGCCGGCGACCACTCGCTCTTGCCTCTCCACAGTGTCCTCTGAGAGCAGAGGGACACGCGGATCAGCGCCACACGTCAGACTTTTAGCCATCAGCCAACAAGATCCCCGTTAAGGAAAGTTATTGACTGATGCCCAGGATGCACCGGCCCATCCACTTTCCGCATTACCGAAGTAATACGGCAAGCAGACAGGCACACGAGGAGGTAGTCTGACATCGCATCCCAACCTAACCTAACCTTTTTTTTTTTTTTTTTTTTTTTTTTTTTTTTTTTTTTTTTTTTTTTTTTTTTTTTTTTTTTTTTTTTTTTTATTAACGTGGGAGGAAAGCTCTACCAGCCGAAGTGCCGGGCTCTCACCGGCTAAAACCTCCCACGCCGTTTCCACAAACCGTCGTCGGCGGAGCACTGGTATCGCGTTAGCAAACCCGCGTAACTCCGCCGACGTTGGCCCTTTCGGGCCCCAACTAGCAATGTGGCCCGCTCAGTCGCGACATTGCTGACACGACGAGCGGGCCCCTCTTTCTGGGAGAAACGTGCGGAAACGGTTGCACGTCTCTCCCTTACTGCCACTGCCCGGCTTGGGCAGCGGCATCCTCCAATCGCTCAACCTCGGGCTATGCTAAAAAGCACTGCCCGAGGGAGCTCCGAGTTTTGGCGCTGCCGAGCAACTGCTCAAGGCAGCGCCACCTCTTAGTAGTGCGCCGCTCAGGCAATGTTCGGTCATTGCCCGGGCGACGCACTCGCTACTCCGTCCCAGCCAGGCGCCTAGACACCCAGCTGGGACAAGCCTCTCGTGTCCTCTTCCCGATGCGCCTCTGGTAGCCAGAGGCTAACAGGAAGAGGACGGGGTGAGGGCGGTGTCAAGTTCACCGCCCTCGGGTTGCGCCACGCTGGCCGTTAGGCCGGGGCGCCCACACGCTGTTTTTGGTCCGCGTCGGAACCCGGGTGCACTACGCCCGGGTCCCGATACCGCGACGGAGTACACCGTCGCGGCTCCCTATCCGCCACCCGGGAACGCGCCCGATGGGAGAACAGCAAAACTCCAGCAATCACCTGCGCGTGATTGCTGTCGCCACAGACATAGGCTGTGACGACCACGGGAACCTTTTTTTTTTTTTTTTTTTTTTGTTGCGCGGGGGAAATCGCTGGACACCCGCCCCCTTTGGAGGAAGGGTAGTGTGGGAGTTGCACCCACTAAAACCCCCGCGGTGTTCCTCCGGTCGCCATAATTGGCGGAGCACGGGTTCTCTCTCGAAATAACGCCGTAACTCCGCCGACGCTGGCCCGTTCTTTTAACGAACGGGCCCCTCCCGGGTTTCAGGAGAGGGATAGAGAAGATGATCCCTCTCCTGAGCACTCTATTTCAATGTATTGAGGCGCGCGCGGGAACACGCGCGCGCTGCCTCTGGGCCCCGCCTCTTGATGTGAATGGGCGACAGTCACCTCCATGACTGCCGCCCGCGGGGCTAGGTGGGAACGAGAGGAGAGGCAAATGTCACTCTCCTCGGGATCCTGGCTCTGACGCGGCGGTTGGAGGGAGCGTCCTGGGATCTCTCCCGCTCCCTCTCCGCGGTCTCCTTCTGGAGCATTATAGACTCACAGAAGGAGACGGCCGCATTCCATGACCTCTCGCTAGTCATCATAGCCTTGATGACGGCTGGTAGCGAGAGGTCATTCGTCCCCACCTCTGCGACGAAGTCGCGGCGCAGCAGTGTCCATGCTGGACATTCCTCTAGGTTGTGCTGCGCCGTGTCCTCGTCGCAGTCTCCACACTCGTTGCATCTGGTCGTCGGCTCCCTTCCGGCTATTTTGCAGAGGTACTTTCCGAAGCATCCATGCCCGGAAAGTACTTGCGTTAACCGGAAGGTGAGGGAACCTTGCCGCCTGTTCGCCCACTTCTTGAGTACAGGGCGAACTGCCTCGACGGTTCGGAGGCCGGCAGTTGGTGTCGCCAGCCTCTCGCTCCACAATCTAAAAACTTCCCGTCGAGACAGGAGCCTCCGCACCCTGGCAGGTTCGTCTGCGCGGAGTTCGTACATGTCCGCGCAGACCTTCGCCTCTATGTCCCACGGTGGGGACCCTGCCAGTGCACACGCCGCCTCATATGAGATGGTCCGGTACCCTCTGATCACCCTGACGGCCATGACGCGCTGCGACTTTCGCAGCTGCGCCACTGACTTGTCCGCCAGGGTGTACGCCCAGACGGGTGCCCCGTAAAGGGCCATCGACCGGACCACTCCTAAATAAAGACGGCGAGTTGCGGCATCTGGCCCACCCACGTTGGGGAGCAGGCGACTAAGCGCGCCCGCTGCACCCATGAGTTTCGGGGCCAGACCCGCAAAGTGCTCGCGGAAGCTCCAACGGCTGTCGAGGACGAGTCCCAAGTACTTCATTGTGGACCCGACCTCGATTGTGGTTCCCTCTATGGTGATGCTGGAACCGCGAGGCGGCGCACGACGAGGCCCATGAAAACAAATGGCCTCAGTCTTATGCAGCGCCACCTCCAGTCCCAGCATCCTAATCCTGCCGACGACCAGCGTAACTCCTAGTTTACTCAGACAGGCAGACTCCTCGAAAGATCTTCCCCGGGCTAAAACCAGAGTGTCATCGGCATAGCACGTGACACTCAGGCCCCGGGGAAGTGCGCCCCGCAGTACGTAGTCGTACCCGATGTTCCACAGGAGTGGTCCTAAGACAGACCCCTGTGGAACACCGCACACCATCTCCCTCAGCACGATCTCTCCAGACCGCCCCTCGTATGTAATATACCTGTCGCTCAAGTACGACCGGACTATCCTCTGTAAGTAGGGAGGCATTTTGTGATATTTCAATGCCTCCCCGATGCACGCCCAGGGGAGTGTGTTGAAAGCGTTGGCAATGTCTAATGACACTGCCAGCGCCACTCCACCCTGGGCGACTACGGCTTCCGAGAGGCTCTTGACGCGCTCTATGGCGTCAACCGTAGAGCGGCCTCCTCGAAAGCCATATTGCACACTACTTAAGTCCGGCCCTACCGAGCTTAGCTGCCCGACGATACGGCCGGCAATAATTCTTTCGAATAGTTTGCCGACCTCGTCGAGCAGCACGATGGGGCGGTACGCTGAGGGAGATTCTGCAGGGCGACCCTCCTTCTTGATAAGCACGAGTCTGCCTGTCTTCCAAATCCGGGGAAACCGTCCCGACTCCAGGCAAGAGTTAAAATACCTACAGAGTCGGGTCCCTAGGGAGTTCATCGACATGGCCCAGGCACGTCCGGGGATTCCATCTGGACCCGGAGCTTTGTTGCTCCGGATTCTTCCCACGGACAGGTCGAACTCCGCCGGCGTTATTTCCGGCGCCTCAAGGCTCTCCTCCATCAGGGGTCTACGTCCCATCGATGGAGGCGTGTGATCCGCTCTGTTTGGGAACAGAGCGGACACAACCTTTTCGAGCACTTGAGGCTGAAGGGTCTGTGTCAGTGGAGGCGCCCATGATTTCAGCTTATTGCGAACCATTTTATACGGGCGCCCCCACGGATCCGCGTTAAGACCCTCCAGGAGCTCTTCCCTTGCCTGAGCTTTGGCTCTCTTGATGGACAGCTGTAGAGCTCTTCTCTTTTCTCTATATGCCTCGTACAGCTGTGCCACAATGGTCACATCAGGGGTACCGCGGCGGTAGCGTCTGGAGTACTGTCTGCGCGCCGCAATGCACTCCATGCGGAGTGCCGCGACGGCAGAGTTCCACCAGTACGCTTGCCGCTTGCGAGGAAGGGACTTTATCCGGGGCATCGACGCGTCGCAGACTTGCGTCATTGCGCCCCGGAACCATTCAGCTCCCTCCTCTCCCCCGATGTCCTGTCGTGCCTCGGCATTCCAGGCTTGGACCAAAGCGGCCTCCACCAAGAGATCCTTTTGTACTCGTTTGAACGCCCATCTGGGAAATGCTGGGGTGCCTCTCTGCGGGCGATAGTTGTCTGCCACTTGAGGGGAGGGGGAGACGTCGAATCGGACGTATCGATGGTCCGACAGCGTCTCAACCTCCTCCATCACTCGCCAGTGACAGACTCGCTGAGCGACAGAAGGGCTGGCGAACGATATATCAACAATCGATCCGCCCCCCTGTCGCACGCATGTGTTGACCGACCCCCTATTAAGTAAGGACAGGCCGGTCACTATCGCCCACTCCTCAAGAGTGTCGCCTCTCTCGTTATTTCTGGGGGAACCCCAGGCCGTTGACTTGGCGTTGAGGTCCCCCATCATAACCACTGGTTTGGGCGAGGCACGCTGGATCACGTTGGCTACCTCGCCCAAATACGACTCAAATTCTGCGACACTCCTGTTAGGTGAGAAGTACACCCCCAGCATTACGGTCTCCCCCCATTGTGCAGCCGCGTACCCCTGGCCTCTCGCGAGTGCAACGAGAGACGGGGCACCGGCGTACACTGCAAAGTTTATGGCCACCGAACCCGTTAAGTCCCCCAACCAGTTGTCGGCTGAAGGGACAAAGTAGGGCTCGGTGGCCACGGCTATATCGATTAACCACTGCGCCGCGCTATGGACAAACAAGTCCTGAGCGGCGGCACAGTGGTTAAGATTTCCTAGGAGGAAGCGATGAGCTTTATTGTCCATTTTGGTCTGTACTCATCGCCTCCTCCCCGGCAACCTTCTTATTTGAGGTGCGCTTATTAAGGTAGGCGCACTTCTTTGCGCCTACTCTATGCTCCGCCGGCTTGCCAGCCGCTGCGCAGAGTACGCAGTGCGGCTTGTCGGCGGAGCACATGGCCGATCGATGGCCCTCCCGACCGCAGCGCATACACTCATTGCTGCGGTCGATAGGTGCGTTGCATCTCGCCCCCACATGGCCAACCTCCATGCAGCGGATGCAACGCAGGGGGGCCCTCTCTAGCACGGTTATACGTGCTGAGGACCACCCCACCAACAATCGGCTTCCTAATTTTTTAATTGCCACCACGGGGCACTTTGCCCAGATGGCACCCATTCCGGAGGGGTTAAAGCGGACAACGCCAGCTTTAATTTGCCCCTCCGGACAGCCGCCCACTTTAGCAAGGGCGGCCACTACCTCCTCGGCTGTGACCGAGTCGTCAAGCTCCGAAATGCGCAAGTCTGCGCACTTCGTGGGCCTGTCGACACGGACGCGCTCAGCTGGGAAGATCTCACGGATCCTCTGCGCGAGCGCGTCCGCTCGGTCACTGCCATCAGCTCCGGGCACCTCCAGTATGCGTGCACCCGTGATGGCTTGCCGGAACCGAAGGCCAATAGGGCCCACGAGCTCCGGCGAAATCTTGCTCTTGGCTTCACCTATGATTTTATCATAGGTGAAGCCAGCCTCCGTCGCACCCGGCAACAGTGTCAACACTATTGCCGCAGTGCGAGGAGCACGAGGTTTCCTCTGCCTCTTCTTCTTCTTCTTCTTCTCAGGGGGAGAAGCTACGCCTCTCTTACCCTGAGAAGAAGGATTTGTTACTGGGGCACTTGATTTTTGTGCCCCTTTACTCTTTTTCTTACCCCGCTTCACGACCGTTGTCCAGCCCTCGTCCATAGAGACAGGAGGAGGCGGAAGTGGGCGGGGAATTTTCTTTTCACCTGATGGCTTCTGCTTACCCTTCCCTTTTTGGGAAGGAGCAGAAGCCTTTTTCTGCTGTGGCGGTTGCGCCACAGCCCTTTTCTGCTGTGGCGCGACCGCCACAGCCTTTTTCTGCTGTGACGGTTGGGCCACAGCAGAAACGGTTTTCACTCCTGATTGTAGGGGGGCTTTTGCTTTCCCCCCTTTGCCCAATGGAGGCCTGCAGGGCTGAGCAGGCAAAAGCCTGTCCTGCAGCCCCGCAATCTTGGAGTCCATCATGTCGCCCACGGCGCGCATGATTGGACCCAAGTATTTCTCCATTGGGCTCTCTTCGGTTGTAATTGGCGTCGGCGTTGGTAATGCCGACGCAGCCGTCCTTGGACGCAGCGGCGATGGCTGCAGTGGAGGGAAGTCGGTCATTTCGACCTCCACTACAGCCTGCGCAGGAGTGGTCGCACACTTCGGTCGCCCCATCTCCTCGCGCATCTTCGCCACGTCCTTTTTCAGCGTCTCCAGCTCCGACTGCAGGCGGTTGTTTACCGCCTGCAGTCTTTTTGTTTCGTCTGAGGTGGAGCGATCACTCAGGGTTTCTACCTTTCTCATTAGGGAGAGGGCGGAATCCTTAAGGGCCCTAACATACGTGCCCTTGAGGTTCCCTGAGTGGAGGGCGATACCTCTAATCGCCTCCACCTCCTTTTGCGCAGATCTTCTTATATCCTCTACGGTGGCGTCCTCTTCTTCGGACGCCGCCGCAAATGTCTCCGCGTTTGCCGGCCTGCTTTTTCGGGCGGCCGCTACTACTTCCAAAAGCTCCGCCTCCTGGCGTAGCTTTATTTCTTCTTGTTTTTGTCGGTTTAGGTCTTCTTTGGCCTTAGCCAACCCGACATATTGGAAGGTAGTGGGCGGGCGCCCTCTACCCCTCTTAGCGCTGACACTGCTGCCAGCGCTTCCACTCCTTGAGCGGGCAGTGGTCGCCTCGTCCGAGGACGAGCCGCCTGAGTCCGACTCCAAGCTTCTTGGTGCAGCGCGTTTCGCAGCGCGTAATGCGCGGCCGCGCGACACCTCTTTCTTTTTTGACGCTGACAGCGCGGTGCCAGCGTCCTCCTCATCCGATAATTTGGTTTTAAAATTTTCCATAAGATTCCCACGATTATGGGGGAAATAAACAGTCCATCAGGGCAGTGCCCCCTGTACCCTGATAACCCTAATACACCCAGGGGGGCGGGAAGTCCCTGGGGTTGGCCGCTAATGACTGGTGTACCCTCCAGCCGCTCTAGAACGAGCATCTAGACACCGCGTAGCCCCAGTGTCCAGAATTAGGGATTTTTATAGAGGTTGTCTCCTCGCAGTCCGGCCAGTCAAGGCAGGACCCTCGGTCCCTGGCGGCCGTGAGACGTGACCACGACACCACACAGGGATTACGAGCCAGCAAAGTGTAGAGGAAGGGAGAATCCCATCCTCTCACCGCCAGCGGCAAAGGCTTGCACGCCGGCGACCACTCGCTCTTGCCTCTCCACAGTGTCCTCCGAGAGCAGAGGGACACGCGGATCAGCGCCACACGTCAGACTTTTAGCCATCAGCCAACAAGATCCCCGTTAAGGGAAGTTATTGACTGATGCCCAGGATGCACCGGCCCATCCGCTTTCCGCATTACCGAAGTAATACGGCAAGCAGACAGGCACACGAGGAGGTAGTCTGACATCGCATCCCGACCACGGGAACCTTTTTTTTTTTTTTTATTTATTAACGTGGGAGGAAAGCTCTACCAGCCGAAGTGCCGGGCTCTCACCGGCTAAAACCTCCCACGCCGTTTCCACAAACCGTCATCGGCGGAGCACTGGTATCGCGTTAGCAAACCCGCGTAACTCCGCCGACGTTGGCCCTTTCGGGCCCCAACTAACAATGTGGCCCGCTCAATCGCGACATTACTGACTCGACGAGCGGGCCCCTCTTTCTGGGAGAGACGTGCGGAAACGGCTGCACGCCTCTCCCTTACTGCCACTGCCCGGCATGGGCAGCGGCATCCACCAATCGCTCAACCTCGGGCTATGCTAAAAAGCACTGCCCGAGGGAGCACCGAGTTTGGCGCTGCCGAGCAACCGCTCAAGGCAGCGCCACCTCTTAGTAGTGCGCCGCTCAGGCAATGTTCGGTCATTGCCCGGGCGACGCACTCGCTTCTCCGTCCCAGCCAGGCGCCAAGACACCCAGCTGGGACAATCCTCTCGTGTCCTCTTCCCGATGCGCCTCTGGTAGCCAGAGGCTAACAGGAAGAGGACGGGGTGAGGGCGGTGTCAAGTTCACCGCCCTCGGGTTGCGCCACGCTGGCCGTTAGGCCGGGGCGCCCACACGCTGTTTTTGGTCCGCGTCGGAACCCGGGTGCACTACGCCCGGGTCCCGATACCGCGACGGAGTACACCGTCGCGGCTCCCTATCCGCCACCCGGGAACGCGCCCGATGGGAGAACAGCAAAACTCCAGCAATCACCTGCGCGTGATTGCTGTCGCCACAGACATAGTCTGTGGACGACCACGGGGACCACGGGAACCTAACCTTTTTTTTTTTTTTTTTTTTTTTTTTTTTTTTTTTTTTTTTTTTTTTTTGTTGCGCGGGGGAAATCGCTGGACACCCGCCCCCTTTGGAGGAAGGGGACGGGTAGTGTGGGAGTTGCACCCACTAAAACCCCCGCGGTGTTCCTCCGGTCGCCATAATTGGCGGAGCACGGGTTCTCTCTCGAAATAACGCCGTAACTCCGCCGACGCTGGCCCGTTCTTTTAACGAACGGGCCCCTCCCGGGTTTCAGGAGAGGGATAGAGAAGATGATCCCTCTCCTGAACACTCTATTTCAATGTATTGAGGCGCGCGCGGGAACACGCGCGCGCTGCCTCTGGGCCCCGCCTCTTGATGTGAATGGGCGACAGTCACCTCCATGACTGCCGCCCGCGGGGCTAGGTGGGAACGAGAGGAGAGGCGAACGTCACTCTCCTCGGGATCCTGGCTCTGACGCGGCGGTTGGAGGGAGCGTCCTGGGATCTCTCCCGCTCCCTCTCCGCGGTCTCCTTCTGGAGCATTATAGACTCACAGAAGGAGACGGCCGCATTCCATGACCTCTCGCTAGTCATCATAGCCTTGATGAAGGCTGGTAGCGAGAGGTCATTCGTCCCCACCTCTGCGACGAAGTCGCGGCGCAGCAGTGTCCATGCTGGACATTCCTCTAGGTTGTGCTGCGCCGTGTCCTCGTCGCAGTCTCCACACTCGTTGCATCTGGTCGTCGGCTCCCTTCCGGCTATTTTGCAAAGGTACTTTCCGAAGCATCCGTGCCCGGAAAGTACCTGCGTTAACCGGAAGGTGAGGGAACCTTGCCGCCTGTTCGCCCACTTCTTAAGTACAGGGCGAACTGCCTCGACGGTTCGGAGGCCGGCAGTTGGTGTCGCCAGCCTCTCGCTCCACAATCTAAAGACTTCCCGTCGAGACAGGAGCCTCCGCACCCTGGCAGGTTCGTCTGCGCGGAGTTCGTACATGTCCGCGCAGACCTTTGCCTCGATGTCCCACGGAGGGGACCCTGCCAGTGCACACGCCGCCTCATATGAGATGGTCCGGTACCCTCTGATCACCCTGACGGCCATGACGCGCTGCGACTTTCGCAGCTGCGCCACTGACTTGTCCGCCAGGGTGTACGCCCAGACGGGTGCCCCGTAAAGGGCCATCGACCGGACCACTCCTAAATAAAGACGGCGAGTTGCGGCATCTGGCCCACCCACGTTGGGGAGCAGGCGACTAAGTGCGCCCGCTGCACCCATGAGTTTCGGGGCCAGACCCGCAAAGTGCTCGCGGAAGCTCCAACGGCTGTCGAGGACGAGTCCCAAGTACTTCATTGTGGACCCGACCTCGATTGTGGTTCCCTCTATGGTGATGCTGGAACCGCGAGGCGGCGCACGACGAGGCCCATGAAAACAAATGGCCTCAGTCTTATGCAGCGCCACCTCCAGTCCCAGCATCCTAATCCTGCCGACGACCAGCGTAACTCCTAGTTTACCCAGACAGGCAGACTCCTCGAAAGACCTTCCCCGGGCTAAAACCAGAGTGTCATCGGCATAGCACGTGACACTCAGGCCCCGGGGAAACGGGAACCTAACCTAACCTTTTTTTTTTTTTTTTTTTTTTTTTTTTTTTTGGTGCGCGGGGGAAATCGCTGGACACCCGCCCCCTTTGGAGGAAGGGGACGGGTAGTGTGGGAGTTGCACCCACTAAAACCCCCGCGGTGTTCCTCCGGTCGCCATAATTGACGGAGCACGGGTTCTCTTACGAAATAACGCCGTAACTCCGCCGACGCTGGCCCGTTCTTTTGACGAACGGGCCCCTCCCGGGTTTCAGGAGAGGGATAGAGAAGATGATCCCTCTCCTGAGCACTCTATTTCAATGTATTGAGGCGCGCGCGGGAACACGCGCGCGCTGCCTCTGGGCCCCGCCTTTGGATGTGAATGGGCGACAGTCACCTCCATGACTGCCGCCCGCGGGGCTAGGTGGGAACGAGAGGAGAGGCAAATGTCACTCTCCTCGGGATCCTGGCTCTGACGCGGCGGTTGGAGGGAGCGTCCTGGGATCTCTCCCGCTCCCTCTCCGCGGTCTCCTTCTGGAGCATTATAGACTCGCAGAAGGAGACGGCCGCATTCCATGACCTCTCGCCAGTCATCATAGCCTTGATGACGGCTGGTAGCGAGAGGTCATTCGTCCCCACCTCTGCGACGAAGTCGCGGCGCAGCAGTGTCCATGCTGGACATTCCTCTAGGTTGTGCTGCGCCGTGTCCTCGTCGCAGTCTCCACACTCGTTGCATCTGGTCGTCGGCTCCCTTCCGGCTATTTTGCAGAGGTACTTTCCGAAGCATCCATGCCCAGAAAGTACCTGCGTTAACCGGAAGGTGAGGGAACCATGCCGCCTGTTCGCCCACTTCTTAAGTACAGGGCGAACTGCCTCGACGGTTCGGAGGCCGGCAGTTGGTGTCGCCAGCCTCTCGCTCCACAATCTAAAGACTTCCCGTCGAGACAGGAGCCTCCGCACCCTGGCAGGTTCGTCTGCGCGGAGTTCGTACATGTCCGCGCAGACCTTCGCCTCTATGTCCCACGGTGGGGACCCTGCCAGTGCACACGCCGCCTCATATGAGATGGTCCGGTACCCTCTGATCACCCTGACGGCCATGACGCGCTGCGACTTTCGCAGCTGCGCCACTGACTTGTCCGCCAGGGTGTACGCCCAGACGGGTGCCCCGTAAAGGGCCATCGACCGGACCACTCCTAAATAAAGACGGCGAGTTGCGGCATCTGGCCCACCCACGTTGGGGAGCAGGCGACTAAGCGCGCCCGCTGCACCCATGAGTTTCGGGGCCAGACCCGCAAAGTGCTCGCGGAAGCTCCAACGGCTGTCGAGGACGAGTCCCAAGTACTTCATTGTGGACCCGACCTCGATTGCGGTTCCCTCTATGGTGATGCTGGAACCGCGAGGCGGCGCACGACGAGGCCCATGAAAACAAATGGCCTCAGTCTTATGCAGCGCCACCTCCAGTCCCAGCATCCTAATCCTGCCGACGACCAGCGTAACTCCTAGTTTACTCAGACAGGCAGACTCCTCGAAAGATCTTCCCCGGGCTAAAACCAGAGTGTCATCGGCATAGCACGTGACACTCAGGCCCCGGGGAAGTGCGCCCCGCAGTACGTAGTCGTACCCGATGTTCCACAGGAGTGGTCCTAAGACAGACCCCTGTGGAACACCGCACACCATCTCCCTCAGCACGATCTCTCCAGACCGCCCCTCGTATGTAATATACCTGTCGCTCAAGTACGACCGGACTATCCTCTGTAAGTAGGGAGGCATTTTGTGATATTTCAATGCCTCCCCGATGCACGCCCAGGGGAGTGTGTTGAAAGCGTTGGCAATGTCTAATGACACTGCCAGCGCCACTCCACCCTGGGCGACTACGGCTTCCGAGAGGCTCTTGACGCGCTCTATGGCGTCAACCGTAGAGCGGCCTCCTCGAAAGCCATATTGCACACTACTTAAGTCCGGCCCTACCGAGCTTAGCTGCCCGACGATACGGCCGGCAATAATTCTTTCGAATAGTTTGCCGACCTCGTCGAGCAGCACGATGGGGCGGTACGCTGAGGGAGATTCTGCAGGGCGACCCTCCTTCTTGATAAGCACGAGTCTGCCTGTCTTCCAAATCCGGGGAAACCGTCCCGACTCCAGGCAAGAGTTAAAATACCTACAGAGTCGGGTCCCTAGGGCGTTCATCGACATGGCCCAGGCACGTCCGGGGATTCCATCTGGACCCGGAGCTTTGTTGCTCCGGATTCTTCCCACGGACAGGTCGAACTCCGCCGGCGTTATTTCCGGCGCCTCAAGGCTCTCCTCCATCAGGGGTCTACGTCCCATCGATGGAGGCGTGTGATCCGCTCTGTTTGGGAACAGAGCGGACACAACCTTTTCGAGCACTTGAGGCTGAAGGGTCTGTGTCAGTGGAGGCGCCCATGATTTCAGCTTATTGCGAACCATTTTATACGGGCGCCCCCACGGATCCGCGTTAAGACCCTCCAGGAGCTCTTCCCTTGCCTGAGCTTTGGCTCTCTTGATGGACAGCTGTAGAGCTCTTCTCTTTTCTCTATATGCCTCGTACAGCTGTGCCACAATGGTCACATCAGGGGTACCGCGGCGGTAGCGTCTGGAGTACTGTCTGCGCGCCGCAATGCACTCCATGCGGAGTGCTGCGACGGCAGAGTTCCACCAGTACGCTTGCCGCTTGCGAGGAAGGGACTTTATCCGGGGCATCGACGCGTCGCAGACTTGCGTCATTGCGCCCCGGAACCATTCAGCTCCCTCCTCTCCCCCGATGTCCTGTCGTGCCTCGGCATTCCAGGCTTGGACCAAAGCGGCCTCCACCAAGAGATCCTTTTGTACTCGTTTGAACGCCCATCTGGGAAATGCTGGGGTGCCTCGCTGCGGGCGATAGTTGTCTGCCACTTGAGGGGAGGGGGAGACGTCGAATCGGACGTACCTATGGTCCGATAGCGTCTCAACCTCCTCCATCACTCGCCAGTGACAGACTCGCTGAGCGACAGAAGGGCTGGCAAACGATATATCAACAATCGACCCGCCCCCCTGTCGCACGCACGTGTTGACCGACCCTCTATTAAGTATAGACAGGCCGGTCACTATCGCCCACTCCTCAAGAGTGTCGCCTCTCTCGTTATTTCTGGGGGAACCCCAAGCCGTTGACTTGGCGTTGAGGTCCCCCATCATAACCACTGGTTTGGGCGAGGCACGCTGGATCACGTTGGCCACCTCGCCCAAATATAACTCGAATTCTGCGACACTCCTGTTAGGTGAGAAGTACACCCCCAGCACTACGGTTTCCCCCCATTGTGCAGCCGCGTACCCCTGGCCTCTCGCGAGTGCAACGAGAGACGGGGCACCGGCGTACACTGCAAAGTTTATGGCCACCGAACCCGTTAAGTCCCCCAGCCAGTTGTCGGCTGAAGGGACAAAGTAGGGCTCGGTGGCCACGGCTATATCGATTAACCACTGCGCCGCGCTATGGACAAACAAGTCCTGAGCGGCGGCACAGTGGTTAAGATTCCCAAGGAGAAGGCGACGAGCTTTATTGTCCATTTTGGTCTGTACTCATCGCCTCCTCCCTGGCATCCTTCTTTTGTGAGGTGCGCTTTTTAAGGTAAGCGCACCTCTTTGCTCCTACTCGATGCTCCGCCGGCTTGCCAGCCGCTGCGCAAAGTACGCAGTGCGGCTTGTCGGCGGAGCACATGGCCGATCGATGGCCCTCCCGACCGCAGCGCATACACTCATTGCTGCGGTCGACAGGTGCGTTGCATCTCGCTCCCACATGGCCAACCTCCATGCAGCGGACGCAACGCAGGGGGGCCCTCTCTAGCACGGTTGTACGTGCTGAGGACCACCCCACCAACAATCGACTTCCCAACTTCTTCGCGGCCACCACGGGGCACTTTGCCCAGATGGCACCCATTCCAGAGGGGTTAAAGCGGACCACTCCAGCTTTAATTTGCCCCTCCGGACAGCCGCCCGTTTTAGCAAGGGCGGCTATTACCTCCTCGGCAGTGACCGAGTCGTCTAGCTCCGAAATGCGTAAGTCTACGCACTTCGTGGGCCTGTCGACACGGACGCGCTCCGCTGGGAGGATCTCACGGATCCTCTGCGCGAGCGCGTCTGCTCGGTCACTACCATCGGCTCCGGGCACCTCCAGTATGCGTGCGCCCGTGATGGCTTGCCGGAACCGTAGGCCAATAGGGCCCACAAGCTCCGGCGAAATCTTGCTCTTGGCTTCACCTATGATTTTATCATAGGTGAAGCCAGCCTCCTCTGCACCTGGCAGCAGAGTTAAAACTATGGCCGCAGTGCGAGGAGCACGCGGCTTTCGTTTCCTCTTTGTCTTCTTCTTCTCAGGGGGAGAAGCCATGCCTCTCTTACCCTGAGAAGAAGAATTTTCCTGTGGGGCACTTTTCTTCTGTGCCCCTTTGTTCTTCTTTTTCCCCCTCTTTACAACCGTCGTCCATCCGTCGTCCATAGACGAAGGAGGAGGCGGAAGTGGGCGGGGAATTCTTTCCTCAACTGTTGGCTTCTGCTTACCCTTCCCTTTTTGGGAAGGAGCAGAAGCCTTTTTCTGCTGTGGCGGTTGGGCCACAGCAGAAGCCTTTCTCTGCTGCAGCGGTTGGGCTACAGCAGGGACAGTTTTTACGCCAGATGGTGGGGGGGCCTTTGCTTTCCCCCCTTTTCCCAATGGAGGCCTGCAGGGCTGAGCAGGCAAAAGCCTGTCCTGCAGCCCCGCAATCTTGGAGTCCATCATGTCGCCTACAGCGCGCATGATGGTACCCAAGTATTCCTCCATTGGGCTCTGTTTTATTGTTTTTGTCGTCGGCATTGGGATAGCCGACGCCGCCGTCCTTGGACGCGACGACGATGGCTGCAGCGGAGGGAACTCGGCCATTTCGACCTCCACTACAGCAGGCGCGGGAGTGGTCGCACCCTTAAGGCGCCCCATCTCCTCGCGCATCGCCGCCACGTCCTTTTTCAACTCATTTAATTCTGACTGCAGGCGGTTGTTTTCCGCCTGCAGCCTCCTCGTCTCATCGGAGGTGGAGCGATTGCTTAGGGTTTCAACCATTCCTTCTAGGGATACAGCCGCATCCTTAAGGGCCCTTACAAAGGTGCCCTTGAGGTTCCCTGAATGAATGGCGATTTCCCTAATCGCGTCCACCTCTTTTTTCGCCAGTTTTTTAATGGCATCCACGGTGGCGTCCTCTTCCTCGGACGCCGCCGCAGATGTCACCGTATTTGCCGCCCTGCATTTTTGGGCGACCGCCACTACCTGGAGGAGCTCTTCCTCCTGACGGAGCTTGAGCTCCTCTCTTTTTTGTTGGTTAGCCTCTGCCTTAGCTTTGGCTAATCCAACGTATTCATAGGTAGTGGGCGGGCGCCCCCTACCTCTTTTCGCGCTGGCATTGCTGCCAGCGCTTCTACTCCTATCCCTGACCGCTTCGTCCGAGGACGAGCCGCCAGAGTCCGACTCCGCTGTATGTGGCGCTGCGCGTTTGGCAGCACGCAAGGCGCGGCTGCGCGACACCACTTTATTTTTTGACGCTGACAGCGCAGTGCCAGCGTCCTCCTCTCCCGATATATTTGTTTTTAAATTAGACATTTGATTCCCACGATTATGGGGGATATAAACAGTCCATCAGGGCAGTGCCCCCTGTACCCTGATAACCCTAATACACCCAGGGGGGCGGGAAGTCCCTGGGGTTGGCCGCTAATGACTGGTGTACCCTCCAGCCGCTCTAGAACGAGCATCTAGACACCGCGTAGCCCCAGTGTCCAGAATTAGGGATTTTTATAGAGGTTGTCTCCTCGCAGTCCGGCCGGTTAAGGCAGGACCCTCGGTCCCTGGCGGCCGTGAGACGTGACCACGACACCACACAGGGATTACGAGCCAGCAAAGTGTAGAGGAAGGGAGAATCCCATCCTCTCACAGCCAGCGGCAAAGGCTTGCACGCCGGCGACCACTCGCTCTTGCCTCTCCACCGTGTCCTCTTAGGGCAGAGGGACACGCGGATCAGCGCCACACGTCAGACTTTTAGCCATCAGCCAACAAGATCCCCGCTAAGGGAAGTTATTGACTGATGCCCAGGATGCACCGGCCCATCCACTTTCCGCATTACCGAAGTAATACGGCAAGCAGACAGGCACACGAGGAGGTAGTCTGACATCGCATCCCAACCTAACCTAACCTAACCTTTTTTTTTTTTTTTTTTTTTTGGTAACGCGAGGGAAAATCCCTAACGGACGCCCGCCACCCGAGGAGGGAGGGGTGGCGGGGAGTGTCGGGCTTGCACCGACTAAAAACCCTCGCGGTGTTCCTCCGTACGTCTGGCGGAGCACGGAGTTCACTTTCGCAGTCCCGCGTAACTCCGCCGACGCTGGCCCGTTCTCCCACCGAACGGGCCCCTCTTTTTGCAGGAGAGTCGATGTTACTCTCCTGCGCACTCTGTTCTCAATTGTGAGGCGCGCGCGGGAACACAGCGCGCGCTGCCTCTGACCCCGTCTCTAAGGTGTGTATGGCGGCAGTCCCCTCCTGGACTGCCGCCGACGGGGTTAGGTGGGGGCGGGAGGAGAGGCGAATCGCACTCTCCTCCGGATCCCGGCTCTTCCGCGGCGGACAGAGGGAGCATCATGGGATCTTTCCCGCTCCCTCTCCGCGGTCTCCTTCTGGAGCATGATGGCTTCACAGAAGGAGACGGCCGCATTCCATGACCCCTCGCTAGACACCATAGCCTTGATAACGGCTGGTAGCGAGAGGTCATTCGTCCCCACCTCTGCGACGAATTCTCGGCGCAGCAATGTCCAAGCAGGACATTCCTCCAGATTGTGCTGCGCCGTGTCTTCGTCGCAGTTTCCACACTCATGACATTCGGTCGTCGGCTCCCTTCCGGCTATCTTGCAGAGGTACTTTCCGAAGCAGCCATGCCCGGAAAGTACTTGCGTCAGCCGGAAGGTGAGGGAACCGTGCCGCCTGTTCGCCCACTTCTTCAGTACTGGGCGAACTGCCTCGACAGTTCGGAGGCCAGCAGATGGTGTTGCCAGCCTCTCGTTCCACATACGTAATGCTTCCTGTCGAGACAGGAGCCTCCGCACCCTGGCAGGTTCGTCCGCGCGGATTTCATACATATCCGCGCAGACTTTAGCCTCAATGTCCCACGGAGGGGACCCTGCCAGGACACACGCCGCCTCGTACGAGATGGTCCGGTAGCCACGTATCACCCTGACGGCCATGACGCGCTGTGATTTTCTCAACAGCGCGACAGATTTGCTCGTCAGGGTGTAGGCCCATATCGGGGCCCCGTACAGGGCCATTGACCGGACCACTCCTAAGTAGAGACGGCGAGCTGCGGTGTCTGGCCCACCCAAGTTGGGGAGCAGGCGACTAAGTGCACCTGCTGCCCCCATGAGTTTAGGGGCCAGACCCGCAAAATGTTCGCGGAAGCTCCAGCGGCTATCGAGGACGAGTCCCAAGTACTTCATGGTTGACCCGACCTCGATACGCGTTCCCTCAATAACGATGCTGGACCCGCGGGGTGGCGCACGACGAGGCCCATGAAAACATATGGCCTCAGTCTTGTGCAGCGCCACCTCCAGTCCCAGCATCGCTATTCTGCCGACGACCAATGTCACTCCTAGAGTGGCAAGACGAGCAGACTCCTCATAGGTACTTCCCCGGGCCATTACGAGCGTGTCATCTGCGTAGCAGGTGATGCTCAGGCCTCGGGGAAGTGCGCCCCGCAGCACGAAATCGTATCCGATGTTCCACAGGAGTGGTCCTAAGACAGACCCCTGAGGAACACCGCACACCATCTCCCTCCGAACGATGTTTCCGTTCCGCCCCTCGTACACGATGTACCTTTCGCTCAGGTAGGACCGGACTATCCTCTGAATGTAGGGAGGCATGCGATGGTACTGCAATGCCTCCCTGATGCATGCCCAGGGGAGTGAGTTAAAAGCGTTGGTGATGTCCAAGGACACCGCCAAACTCACTCCACCCTGGGCGATGGTATCTTCCGAGAGGGACTTGACGCGCTCAATCGCATCTATCGTTGAGCGACCCTCTCGGAAGCCATACTGCACACTGTTTAGGTCCGGTCCCACCGAGCCTAGGTGCCCGACGATTCGGCCAGCAATTATTCTTTCGAACAATTTGCCGACCTCGTCGAGCAGCACTATGGGGCGGTAGGCGGAGGGAGAATCTGCGGGGCGACCCTCTTTCTTTATGAGGACGAGTCTGCCCGTCTTCCACTGTTGGGGAAACCGTCCCGACTCTAGACAAGAGTTGTACAACTCGCAGAGTCGGGTCCCTAGGGCGTTCAAGGCCAAAACCCAAGCGCGTCCGGGGATGCCATCCGGGCCCGGAGCTTTATTGCTCCGGATATTCCTCACGGACAGTTCGAACTCCACCGAAGTTATTTCCGGTGCCTCAGCGCTCTCCTCCATCCTGGGTCTACGACCCATGGTTGGAGGCGTGTGATCCACCCTGTTCGGAAACAGAGTGTCCACAACCTTTTCGAGCAGCTGAGGCTGGAGAGTCTGCGTCAGCGGAGGCGCCCATGGTTTCAATTTATTTCGAACCATTTTATACGGGCGCCCCCACGGATCCGCGTTGAGACCCTCCAGGAGCTCTTCCCTCGCTTGAGCCTTGGCCTGTCTGATGGACAGCTGTAGAGCCTTTTTTCTCTCTCTGTATGCTTCATACAGCTGTGCCTCTCTGGTCACATCAGGGGGACCGTTACGGTACCGTCTGGCGTACTGCTTTCGTGCCGCACGGCACTGTTTACGCAGTGCCGCGATTTCGGCATTCCACCAGTACGCCTGCCGCCTACGAGGAAGGGTCTTTATCCGGGGCATCGACGCGTCGCATATTTGCGTCATTGCGCCCCGGAACCATTCAGCCCCCTCCTCTCCCCCGATGTCCTGTCTGCTGTCTGCAGCCCAGGCTTGGACCAAAGAGGCTTCCATCAGAAGGTCTTTGTCGACCCGCTTGAACGCCCACCTAGGAAATGCTAGGGGTCCTCTCCTTGGACGATAGTTGTCTGCCCGGGACGAGGGGGAGACGTCGAACCGCATGTATCTGTGGTCCGACAATGTCTCAACCTCCTCGATCCGCCAGTGGCAGACACGTTGAGCAACAGACGGGGTGGCGAGCGCTATATCAACGATTGAGCCACCCCGCTGTCGCACACACGTATTGACCGACCCCCTATTGAGTATGGACAGGCCGGTCACTATCGCCCACTCCTCCAGAGTGTCGCCTCGCACGTCTGTTCTAGGGGAACCCCAAGCAGTTGATTTGGCATTGAGGTCCCCCATCAGGATCACAGGCTTGGGCGAGGCTCGACGAACGACGTTGGCCACCTCGCCCAAGTACCTTTCAAACTCGGCAACACTCCGATTCGGAGAGAAGTACACCCCCAGCACTACGGTTTCCCCATAAAGTGCCGCCGCGTACCCACCGCCTCTCGCGAGTGCAACGAGAGACGGGGCACCGGCGTACACAGCAAAGTTGATGGCCACCGCACCCGTTACGTCCCCCAGCCAGTTATCGGCTGAAGGGACATAGTAGGGTTCGGTGGCCACAGCGACGTCAATCAACCACTGCGCCGTACTGTGCACAAAGAGATCTTGTGCACCGGCACAGTGGTTGAGATTCCCGAGGAGGAAGCGTATGGGCTTACTGGCCATTTTGGTCAGTAGCCATCGCTCCCTCCTTAGGCACCAGAGCCTTAGGTTTCCTCTTTTTTAGGTGGGCGCACTTCTTTGCGCCCACCCGGTGCCCCGCCGGTTTGCCCTCCGCTGCGCATAGCACGCAGTGAAGGGTAGTGGCGGAGCACATGGCCGACTTGTGGCCCTGTTGACCGCAGCGCATGCACTCATTGCTGCGATCAACGGCTGCGGTGCACCGTGCACCGACATGGCCTGCCTCCATGCACTTTGTGCACCGCAGGGGCGGACTCTCCAGCACGGTTACTCGTGCTGAAGCCCAACCCACCAGCAGTCGGCCCTCCTTTATTTTCTTGGCAGCCACCACAGGACACTTGGCCCAGATGGTGCCAGTTCCGGAGGGGTCAAACCGGACCACACCGGTTTTGATTTGCCCCTCCGGGCAGCCACCTTTCTTTGCTAAAGCGGCCGCAACATCCTCAGCGGCGAGCGAGTCGTCCAGGTCCGTGATGCGCAGATCTACGCATTTCACGGGCCTGTCGACGCGGACACGCTCAGCTGGCAGAACCTCCCTGAGTTTCTGCGCGAGCGCGTCCGCCCGGTCGCCGCTATCGGCGCCTGGCACCTCCATAATTCTGGCCCCTGTGATGGCCTGGCGGAAGCGCACTCCCGCTGGACCGACGCTCTCAAGGTCGATCTTCTCCCTGGCCTCTTTCAGTATGGCACCGTAGGTCAGACCTTGGGCCAATGCCTCCGGCTCTATTGTTAGAACAATAGCGGCGGAACGAGGAGAACGTATTCTCCTCTTTCCGCCACGTTTCTTCTTCTTCTTCTTCTCCTCCTTAGCAGGAGGAGAAGGAGGCGCTGCTGGCTTGGGCTTTGCCTTGCGCTGGCCCCGCTTTACCACCGTGGTCCACGCGGCTTCCATTGAAGCCGGTGGCGGTGGAAGCGGCCGAGGCGCCTTCTTCTTCTGCTGCTGCTGCTGCGGCTCCCCTTTCCCCTTTGCTTGCTGCTTCTTTTCAGAAGCAGCTGGCACTTTTTTGCGGGGAGCGGGCCGCGGTGCAACACCTACTTTAACTTCTCCGCCCGGAGCCGGAGTAGCTGGTGCCGCCTGCCTCGTTTTACCCAACGGAGGGCGGATGGGCTGTTCAGGCAGAAGCCTGTCTTTTAGCCCATCCAGTTTGGCGTCCATCATCTTGCCCACAGCAAGCATGATGGAGCGCTCAAACTCCTCGATTGGGTTCGCCACAGTTGGTGCCCTCCTCACTGGAGCGGAGGGCAAGGCCGAAGCAGCCGCGGGCTTACCCTGACGCGGCGGCGGCGTTGGCAATGAAGGGAAGTCCTCCATTGCCACTTCCACAAGAGGTGCGGGAGCTGGTGCGCCCTTAAGGCGCCCCAGTTCCGCCCTCATTGCCGCCACGTCTTGACGCAGCTGCTCGAGCTCCGACTGCAGGCGGTTGTTTTCCGCCTGCAGCGTTTCCACTTCAGTGGAGGTGGATCGTCCACTCAGGTTCTCGACAATTCTCTCGAGAGAGACTGCCGAGTCCTTAAGGGCCTTTACATACGTGCCCTTGAGGTTACCCGAGTGGACAGCGATCTCACGGATCGCCTCCACCTCCTTTTTTGCCGACTTTTTCATGGCATCTACGGTGGTGCCCTCCTCATCGTACACCGCAGATGCCATGTTTACAGCCCTGGCCTTACGGGCGTCCGCCACTACGTTAAGGAGCTCCTCCTCCTGTCGGAGTTTGAGCTCCTCTCTTTTTTGTTGGTTAGCCTTAGCTTTGGCTTTGGCGTAACCAACGTAGTCGTAGGTAGTGGGCGGGCGCCCCCTACCTCTTTTTGCGCTGGCATTGCTGCCAGCGCTTCCACTTCTTTGTCTGACTATTGTCGACTCGTCCGAGGACGAGCCGCCAAGGTCAGACACCTCACTTTTAGGTGCAGCGCGCTTGACTGCGCGTAAAGCGCGTCTGCGCGACTGCACTACTACGTTTTTTGATGCTGGCAGCGCAGTGCCAGCATCCTCCTCCCCAGATTTTTTTGTTTTCGATTTTTCCATTTAAATCCCACGAGTGTGGGGGAAATAAGAAGTCCATCAGGGCAGTGCCCCCTGTACCCTGATAACCCTCATACACCCAGGGGGCGGGAAGTCCCTGGGGTTGGCCGCTAATGACTGGTGTACCCTCCAGCCGCTCTAGAGCGAGCATCTGAACGCCGCGTAGCCCCAGCGCCCAGAATTAGGGATTTTTATAGAGGTTGTCTCCTCGCAGTCCGGCCGGTTAAGGCAGGACCCTCGGTCCCTGGTGGCCGTGAGACGTGACCACGACACCACACAGGGATTACGAGCCAGCAAAGTGTGAGGGAGGGAATGATCCCACCGACCCACCCGCTCTTGCTCCTCCACAGTTCCCTCTGAGAGCAGAGGGATACGTGGAGCAGCGAAACACGTCAGACATTTAGCCATCAGCCAACAAGATCCCCGTTAAGGGAAGTTATTGACTGATGCCCAGGATGCACCGGCCCATCCACTTTCCGCATTACCGAAGTAATACGGCAAGCAGACAGGCACACGAGGAGGTAGTCTGACATCGCATCCCAACCTAACCTAACCTAACCTAACCTTTTTTTTTTTTTTTTTTTTTTTTTTTTTTTTTTTTTGCGCGGGGGAAATCGCTGGACACCCGCCCCCTTTGGAGGAAGGGGACGGGTAGTGTGGGAGTTGCACCCACTAAAACCCCCGCGGTGTTCCTCCGGTCGCCATAATTGGCGGAGCACGGGTTCTCTCTCGAAATAACGCCGTAACTCCGCCGACGCTGGCCCGTTCTTTTAACGAACGGGCCCCTCCCGGGTTTCAGGAGAGGGATAGAGAAGATGATCCCTCTCCTGAACACTCTATTTCAATGTATTGAGGCGCGCGCGGGAACACGCGCGCGCTGCCTCTGGGCCCCGCCTCTGGATGTGAATGGGCGACAGTCACCTCCATGACTGCCGCCCGCGGGGCTAGGTGGGAACGAGAGGAGAGGCAAATGTCACTCTCCTCGGGATCCTGGCTCTGACGCGGCGGTTGGAGGGAGCGTCCTGGGATCTCTCCCGCTCCCTCTCCGCGGTCTCCTTCTGGAGCATTATAGACTCACAGAAGGAGACGGCCGCATTCCATGACCTCTCGCTAGTCATCATAGCCTTGATGACGGCTGGTAGCGAGAGGTCATTCGTCCCCACCTCTGCGACGAAGTCGCGGCGCAGCAGTGTCCATGCTGGACATTCCTCTAGGTTGTGCTGCGCCGTGTCCTCGTCGCAGTCTCCACACTCGTTGCATCTGGTCGTCGGCTCCCTTCCGGCTATTTTGCAGAGGTACTTTCCGAAGCATCCGTGCCCGGAAAGTACCTGCGTTAACCGGAAGGTGAGGGAACCTTGCCGCCTGTTCGCCCACTTCTTAAGTACAGGGCGAACTGCCTCGACGGTTCGGAGGCCGGCAGTTGGTGTCGCCAGCCTCTCGCTCCACAATCTAAAGACTTCCCGTCGAGACAGGAGCCTCCGCACCCTGGCAGGTTCGTCTGCGCGGAGTTCGTACATGTCCGCGCAGACCTTCGCCTCGATGTCCCACGGAGGGGACCCTGCCAGTGCACACGCCGCCTCATATGAAATGGTCCGGTACCCTCTGATCACCCTGACGGCCATGACGCGCTGCGACTTTCGCAGCTGCGCCACTGACTTGTCCGCCAGGGTGTACGCCCAGACGGGTGCCCCGTAAAGGGCCATCGACCGGACCACTCCTAAATAAAGACGGCGAGTTGCGGCATCTGGCCCACCCACGTTGGGGAGCAGGCGACTAAGTGCGCCCGCTGCACCCATGAGTTTCGGGGCCAGACCCGCAAAGTGCTCGCGGAAGCTCCAACGGCTGTCGAGGACGAGTCCCAAGTATTTCATTGTGGACCCGACCTCGATTGTGGTTCCCTCTATGGTGATGCTGGAACCGCGAGGCGGCGCACGACGAGGCCCATGAAAACAAATGGCCTCAGTCTTATGCAGCGCCACCTCCAGTCCCAGCATCCTAATCCTGCCGACGACCAGCGTAACTCCTAATTTACCCAGACAGGCAGACTCCTCGAAAGATCTTCCCCGGGCTACAACCAGAGTGTCATCGGCATAGCACGTGACACTCAGGCCCCGGGGAAGTGCGCCCCGCAGTACGTAGTCGTATCCGATGTTCCACAGGAGTGGTCCTAAGACAGACCCCTGTGGAACACCGCACACCATCTCCCTCATCACGATCTCTCCAGACCGCCCCTCGTATGTAATATACCTATCGCTCAAGTACGACCGGACTATCCTCTGTAAGTAGGGAGGCATTCTGTGATATTTTAATGCCTCCCCGATGCACGCCCAGGGGAGTGTGTTGAAAGCGTTGGCAATGTCTAATGACACTGCCAGCGCCACTCCACCCTGGGCGACTACGGCTTCCGAGAGGCTCTTGACGCGCTCTATGGCGTCAACCGTAGAGCGGCCTCCTCGAAAGCCATATTGCACACTACTTAAGTCCGGCCCTACCGAGCTTAGCTGCCCGACGATACGGCCAGCAATAATTCTTTCGAATAGTTTGCCGACCTCGTCGAGCAGCACGATGGGGCGGTACGCTGAGGGAGATTCTGCGGGACGACCTTCCTTCTTGATCAGAACGAGTCTGCCTGTCTTCCAAATCCGGGGAAACCGTCCCGACTCCAGGCAAGAGTTGAAATACCTACAGAGTCGGGTCCCTAGGGCGTTCATCGACATAGCCCAGGCGCGTCCGGGGATTCCATCTGGACCCGGAGCTTTGTTGCTCCGGATTCTTCCCACGGACAGGTCGAACTCCGCCGGAGTTATTTCCGGCACCTCAAGGCTCTCCTCCATCAGGGGTCTACGTCCCATCGATGGAGGCGTGTGATCCGCTCTGTTTGGAAACAGAGCGGACACAACCTTTTCGAGCACTTGAGGCTGAAGGGTCTGTGTCAATGGAGGCGCCCATGGTTTCAGTTTATTGCGAACCATTTTATACGGGCGCCCCCACGGATCCGCGTTAAGACCCTCCAGGAGCTCTTCCCTCGCCTGAGCTTTGGCTCTCTTGATGGACAGCTGCAGAGCTCTTCTCTTTTCTCTATATGCCTCGTACAGCTGTGCCACAATGGTCACATCAGGGGTACCGCGGCGGTAGCGTCTGGAGTACTTTCTGCGCGCCGCAATGCACTCCATGCGGAGTGCCGCGACGGCAGAGTTCCACCAGTACGCTTGCCGCTTGCGAGGAAGGGACTTCATCCGGGGCATCGACGCGTCGCAGACTTGCGTCATTGCGCCCCGGAACCATTCAGCTCCCTCCTCTCCCCCGATGTCCTGTCGTGCCTCGGCATTCCAGGCTTGGACCAAAGCGGCCTCCATCAAGAGATCCTTCTGAACACGTTTGAACGCCCATCTGGGAAATGCTGGGGTGCTTCTCTGCGGGCGATAGTTGTCTGCCACTTGAGGGGAGGGGGAGACGTCGAATCGGATGTAACGATGATCCGACAGCGTCTCAACCTCCTCCATCACTCGCCAGTGACAGACTCGCTGAGCGACAGAAGGGCTGGCGAACGATATATCAACAATCGATCCGCCCCCCTGTCGCACGCACGTGTTGACCGACCCTCTATTAAGTATAGACAGGCCGGTCACTATCGCCCACTCCTCAAGAGTGTCGCCTCTCTCGTTATTTCTGGGGGAACCCCAGGCCGTTGACTTGGCGTTGAGGTCCCCCATCATAACCACTGGTTTGGGCGAGGCACGCTGGATGACGTTGGCCACCTCGCCCAAATATAACTCGAATTCTGCGACACTCCTGTTAGGTGAAAAGTACACCCCCAGCACTACGGTCTCCCCCCATTGTGCAGCCGCGTACCCCTGGCCTCTCGCGAGTGCAACGAGAGACGGGGCACCGGCGTACACTGCAAAGTTTATGGCCACCGAACCCGTTAAGTCCCCCAACCAGTTGTCGGCTGAAGGGACAAAGTAGGGCTCGGTGGCCACGGCTATATCGATTAACCACTGCGCCGCGCTATGGACAAACAAGTCCTGAGCGGCGGCACAGTGGTTAAGATTCCCAAGGAGAAGGCGATGAGCTTTATTGTCCATTTTGGTCTGTACTCATCGCCTCCTCCCCGGCGTCCTTCTTCTGTGAAGTGCGCTTCTTGAGGTAGGCGCACTTCTTTGCGCCTACCCGATGCTCCGCCGGCTTGCCAGCCGCTGCGCAGAGTACGCAGTGCGGCTTGTCGGCGGAGCACATGGCCGATCGATGGCCCTCCCGACCGCAGCGCATACACTCATTGCTGCGGTCGATAGGTGCGTTGCATCTCGCCCCCACATGGCCAACCTCCATGCAGCGGATGCAACGCAGGGGGGCCCTCTCTAGCACGGTTATACGTGCTGAGGACCACCCCACCAACAATCGGCTTCCTAATTTTTTAATTGCCACCACGGGGCACTTTGCCCAGATGGCACCCATTCCGGAGGGGTTAAAGCGGACAACGCCAGCTTTAATTTGCCCCTCCGGACAGCCGCCCACTTTAGCAAGGGCGGCCACTACCTCCTCGGCTGTGACCGAGTCGTCAAGCTCCGAAATGCGCAAGTCTGCGCACCTCGTGGGCCTGTCGACACGGACGCGCTCAGCTGGGAAGATCTCACGGATCCTCTGCGCGAGCGCGTCCGCTCGGTCACTGCCATCAGCTCCGGGCACCTCCAGTATGCGTGCACCCGTGATGGCTTGCCGGAACCGAAGGCCAATAGGGCCCACGAGCTCCGGCGAAATCTTGCTCTTGGCTTCACCTATGATTTTATCATAGGTGAAGCCAGCCTCCGTCGCACCCGGCAACAGTGTCAACACTATTGCCGCAGTGCGAGGAGCACGAGGTTTCCTCTGCCTCTTCTTTTTCTTCTTCTTCTCAGGGGGAGAAGCTACGCCTTTCTTACCCTGAGGAGAAGAATTTGTTACTGGGGCACTTGATTTTTGTGCCCCTTTACTCTTCTTTTTCCCACGCTTCACAACCGTCGTCCACCCGTCGTCCATAGACGTAGGAGGAGGCGGAAGTGGGCGGGGAATCCTCTTTTCAACTAATGGCTTCTGCTTACCCTTCCCTTTTTGGGAAGGAGCAGAAGCCTTCTTCTGCTGTGTCGGTTGGACCACAGCAGAAGCCTTTCTCTGCTGCAGCGGTTGGGCTACAGCAGGGACAGTTTTTACGCCAGATGGTGGGGGGGCCTTTGCTTTCCCCCCTTTGCCCAATGGAGGCCTGCAGGGCTGAGCAGGCAAAAGCCTGTCCTGCAGCCCCGCAATCTTGGAGTCCATCATGTCGCCCACGGCACGCATGATTGGACCCAAGTATTTCTCCATTGGGCTCTCCTTGTTTATTTTTGGCATCGGCGTTGGTAATGCCGATGCAGCCGTCCTTGGACGCGACGGCGACGGCTGTAGCGGAGGGAAATCGGTCATCTCGACCTCCACCACAGCAGGCGCGGGAGTAGTCGCACCCTTAAGGCGCCCCATCTCCTCGCGCATCGCCGCCACGTCCTTCTTTAACGTGTCCAGCTCCGACTGCAGGCGGTTGTTTTCTGCCTGCAGCGTCTTTGTTTCGTCCGAGGTGGAGCGAACACTCAAGGTCTCGACCATTCTCTGTAAGGAGAGGGCCGAGTCCTTAAGGGCCCTAACATAGGTACCCTTAAGGTTCCCTGAGTGGAGGGCAATACCTCTAATCGCCTCCACCTCTTTTTTTGCTGCTCTTCTTATGGCATCTACGGTGACGTCCTCCTCATCGGACGCCGCCGCAGATGCCTCTGCGTTTGCCGCCCTGCATTTTTGGGCGGCCGCTACCACATCTAAGAGCTCCGCCTCCTGGCGGAGCTTTATTTCTTCTTTCTTTTGTCGGTTAAGGTCTTCTTTGGCCTTAGCCAACCCGACATATTGAAAGGTAGAGGGCGGGCGCCCTCTACCTCTCTTAGCGCTGGCATTGCTGCCAGCGCTTCTGCTTCTGTCTCTGGCGTTGCTCGACTCGTCCGAGGACGAGCCGCCAGAGTCTGATTCTACGCTTAAAGGTGCTGCGCGTTTCGCAGCACGTAATGCGCGGCTGCGCGACACCTCTTTCTTTTTTGACGCTGACAGCGCGCTGCCAGCGTCCTCCTCATCTGCTGATTTATTTTTTAAGATTTCCATTTGATTCCCACGATTATGGGGGAAATAAACAGTCCATCAGGGCAGTGCCCCCTGTACCCTGATAACCCTAATACACCCAGGGGGGCGGGAAGTCCCTGGGGTTGGCCGCTAATGACTGGTGTACCCTCCAGCCGCTCTAGAACGAGCATCTAGACACCGCGTAGCCCCAGTGTCCAGAATTAGGGATTTTTATAGAGGTTGTCTCCTCGCAGTCCGGCCAGTCAAGGCAGGACCCTCGGTCCCTGGCGGCCGTGAGACGTGACCACGACACCACACAGGGATTACGAGCCAGCAAAGTGTAGAGGAAGGGAGAATCCCATCCTCTCACCGCCAGCGGCAAAGGCTTGCACGCCGGCGACCACTCGCTCTTGCCTCTCCACAGTGTCCTCCGAGAGCAGAGGGACACGCGGATCAGCGCCACACGTCAGACTTTTAGCCATCAGCCAACAAGATCCCCGTTAAGGGAAGTTATTGACTGATGCCCAGGATGCACCGGCCCATCCGCTTTCCGCATTACCGAAGTAATACGGCAAGCAGACAGGCACACGAGGAGGTAGTCTGACATCGCATCCCAACCTAACCTAACCTAACCTAACCTAACCTAACCTAACCTAACCTAACCTAACCTAACCTAACCTAACCTAACCTTTTTTTTTTTTTTTTTTTTTTTTTTTTTTTTTTTTTTTTTGCGCGGGGGAAATCGCTGGACACCCGCCCCCTTTGGAGGAAGGGGACGGGTAGTGTGGGAGTTGCACCCACTAAAACCCCCGCGGTGTTCCTCCGGTCGCCATAATTGGCGGAGCACGGGTTCTCTCTCGAAATAACGCCGTAACTCCGCCGACGCTGGCCCGTTCTTTTAACGAACGGGCCCCTCCCGGGTTTCAGGAGAGGGATAGAGAAGATGATCCCTCTCCTGAGCACTCTATTTCAATGTATTGAGGCGCGCGCGGGAACACGCGCGCGCTGCCTCTGGGCCCCGCCTATAAATGTGAATGGGCGACAGTCACCTCCATGACTGCCGCCCGCGGGGCTAGGTGGGAACGAGAGGAGAGGCAAATGACACTCTCCTCGGGATCCTGGCTCTGACGCGGCGGTTGGAGGGAGCGTCCTGGGATCTCTCCCGCTCCCTCTCCGCGGTCTCCTTCTGGAGCATTATAGACTCACAGAAGGAGACGGCCGCATTCCATGACCTCTCGCTAGTCATCATAGCCTTGGTGACGGCTGGTAGCGAGAGGTCATTCGTCCCCACCTCTGCGACGAAGTCGCGGCGCAGCAGTGTCCATGCTGGACATTCCTCTAGGTTGTGCTGCGCCGTGTCCTCGTCGCAGTCTCCACACTCGTTGCATCTGGTCGTCGGCTCCCTTCCGGCTATTTTGCAGAGGTACTTTCCGAAGCATCCGTGCCCGGAAAGTACCTGCGTTAACCGGAAGGTGAGGGAACCTTGCCGCCTGTTCGCCCACTTCTTAAGTACAGGGCGAACTGCCTCGACGGTTCGGAGGCCGGCAGTTGGTGTCGCCAGCCTCTCGCTCCACAATCTAAAGACTTCCCGTCGAGACAGGAGCCTCCGCACCCTGGCAGGTTCGTCTGCGCGGAGTTCGTACATGTCCGCGCAGACCTTCGCCTCTATGTCCCACGGGGGGGACCCTGCCAGTGCACACGCCGCCTCATATGAGATGGTCCGGTACCCTCTGATCACCCTGACGGCCATGACGCGCTGCGACTTTCGCAGCTGCGCCACTGACTTGTCCGCCAGGGTGTACAACCTAACCTAACCTAACCTAACCTAACCTAACCTTTTTTTTTTTTTTTTTTTTTTTTTATTAACGTGGGAGGAAAGCTCTACCAGCCGAAGTGCCGGGCTCTCACCGGCTAAAACCTCCCACGCCGTTTCCACAAACCGTCGTCGGCGGAGCACTGGTATCGCGTTAGCAAACCCGCGTAACTCCGCCGACGTTGGCCCGTTCGGGCCCCAACTAACAATGTGGCCCGCTCAGTCGCGACATTGCTGACACGACGAGCGGGCCCCTCTTTCTGGGAGAGACGTGCGGAAACGGCTGCACGCCTCTCCCTTATTGCCACTGCCCGGCATGGGCAGCGGCATCCACTAATCGCTCGACCCCGGGCTATGCTAAAAAGCACTGCCCGGGGGAGCACCGAGTTTTGGCGCTGCCGAGCAACTGCTCAAGGCAGCGCCACCTCTTAGTAGTGCGCCGCTCAGGCAATGTTCGGTCATTGCCCGGGCGACGCACTCGCTACTCCGTCCCAGCCAGGCGCCTAGACACCCAGCTGGGACAAGCCTCTCGTGTCCTCTTCCCGATGCGCCTCTGGTAGCCAGAGGCTAACAGGAAGAGGACGGGGTGAGGGCGGTGTCAAGTTCACCGCCCTCGGGTTGCGCCACGCTGGCCGTTAGGCCGGGGCGCCCACACGCTGTTTTTGGTCCGCGTCGGAACCCGGGTGCACTACGCCCGGGTCCCGATACCGCGACGGAGTACACCGTCGCGGCTCCCTATCCGCCACCCGGGAACGCGCCCGATGGGAGAACAGCAAAACTCCAGCAATCACCTGCGCGTGATTGCTGTCGCCACAGACATAGGCTGTGACGACCACGGGAACCTAACCTAACCTAACCTAACCTAACCTAACCTAACCTAACCTAACCTTTTTTTTTTTTTTTTTTTTTTTTTTTTTTTTTTTTTTTTTTTTGGAGGAGTGAAAAATCTTCTAAAAGACACCCCTAATGGGTAGTGTGGGATTTTTACCCACTAAAAAAAAACTCCCCCCAGTCCTCCACCTCACGACAGGAAGTACACGTGAGATCATCTATCGTGAGGGGATAGAGAGTGCAGAGTGGTTATTCGCACTGTATTATGCGAACAACCTCTCCAACTCCCGCTCTATTGATTCTTTCTCCTTAAGTATTTCTGTTATGTACTTCACTAGTACATCCCACTTCTCTTCGTTCTGTAGCATAATCTGCAGCATTGTCTCTTTGGATAGATGGCAGTCCAGAATTTCTTCAGCTTCCTTTCTTTTGTTTGAGAAGTACACACAGTTGAAAAGGGTGTGCTCTGGTGTATCTTCTTCATTACAAAACCAGCACTCGGAGGATACTGCTTTCCCAATTCTCCTCAAAAACGTGTTAAAAACACCATGGCCAGAGAGAGCTTGCGACAGATGATACGTCGTAGTGCCATGTTTTCTGTTACTCCAGGTTGACACATTTGGAATAAGTATCCTTGTCCATTCTCCTTTTTCACACTTTTCCCACTCTTCTTGCCACTTTTTTAAACTTTGGAGCTTCTCGTACTGTCTAGCCGTCTGGGTTTTGGCATCCAATTGAGACACGCGGCACATTTCGTCTATAGCAAGATGGATGGGAAGTATTCCTGCAATGACCATGGCTGCTTCGTATGACACCGTTTTGTAGAGGTTTGCGACTCTGACAGCTGTGATTCTGTACACTCTCTCAACAGCGTTTTTTGCTACGGCATACCTGAGACCTGTGTGCCAAACAGGTGCAGCGTAGCATATGGTTGACCGTACTACTCCAGCCAGTAGCCGCCGCTTCACGGTTGTTGGTCCTTTCATTGAGGGCATCAGTCTTCCTAGTGCCTGAGCTCGTGTGCTAGCCTTATCTGCGACGCCTTTTATGTGGGGGATAAAGCTCAGCGAAGAATCCAAGGTTACTCCGAGACACTTCAGAGTTTTTGAGGGGGTTATATTTTCCCCTTGTATGGTAAAGTGGATCGGTGCGTGCTTTCTTCTGCCGGAAACCAACATCGACTCCGTTTTCTCTGGGACCAGCGACAGGCCTCGTTCTTGCATCCAAGCCCCTACGGTTTCAACAGCCCTGTTGCCTCTTCGCATGATATCCTCTTCGCTTCTGGCCGCTACCACCAGAGTTAGATCGTCGGCGAAACCAAAGATACAAGTATCTGGAGGCATCTCTGTGCGTAGCACTCCGTCGTACATTATGTTCCAGAGGAGTGAGGATAAAACTGAACCCTGTGGTACTCCTCTGTTGATCCTTCTGGTTTCACAGCCGTCCTGATGTTCAAAACTCAGCCATCTGTCTGAAAGATAGGCCTCGATGACCCGTATGATTTTTGGGTCGATTCCTCTGATTCGAAGCTCCGACAGAATGGTTACCCATCTGGCTGAGTTGAAGGCATTTTTCACATCGAGGGTGATAACGGCACAGAATTTTCTTGTCCGCCACGTTCCACTTTTAGCACTGTTTATTGAATCGCAGATGGTTCTTAGCGCGTCAATCGTCGACTTCCCCTTTCGAAAACCGAACTGCGAATTGGCGAGATCACCCTTTTGCTTTAGGTCCTCTGTCAGTTTCTCCGATATTAGTCTCTCGAAGAGCTTTCCGGTGTGATTCAGTAGACAGATAGGCCTATGTGCATTTGGTGTATTAAGGTGCTCTTTGCCAGGCTTTTTAAGCAGCACAAGTTTTGCTTTCTTCCAGTCTTTGGGAAAATAGCCATGATCCATGCAGGCGTTCATCACCTCGAGCAGCAGTTCTGGTGCAGACTCTCCGAACGTTTTGATCGCTATTGCGGGAATGTCGTCGGGTCCTGGTGCCTTGCCTGATTTTATCTTCATTAGTGCTGCGTGAAGCTCGTCGCTTGAGAAGATGTTTTTGTTGTCGATTTCAGAAGTAGTGTCGGTGGGAGCAACCTCTGGGTCTGAAGGAAAAAGAGCATCGATAATATTTAGTGCGATGTCCTTCTCCAGCAGAGCGTTTTGCGAGTCAAACATCCTCTTCGACACAATTTGGTAGCCCTTGCCCCAAGGGTCATTTTCCACCTCTTCTATAACGTCATCCCATGCCTTGCTCTTCGCGCTTGCGATCTTCTTCCTGAGGTTATCTTTGGCCTTTTGATACGCCTCTAATTCCGGTCTGATACTATGATCATTTCTCCCTGTCCGCTTTAGGATTCTCTTGGTCTTTAAACAAGCGCGGCGGAGGGTTGCTATCTCTTCATTCCACCAGTACACCTGCCTTCTTTTGTTCGGCCTTTTCCGTGGCATGGACAGGTCGCAAGCCTGGAAGAGGGTTTTTCGCAGTTTCTCGGTGCCGCAATCGTTTACACCAGTATTGAGCCAGCCTACACCCGATGTTACGCACTCAATGCAGGCGGAGAAGGTAACCTTGTCGAAACGTCTGCTTACCCAGCCGGTCATCCGCTTAGATTCTGCTACTTGCTCCGGCGCGAAGGAGAATGCGATGTACCGGTGGTCGCTAAGCGTTTCCTCTTCAAGAACCCTCCAGTCACGAATATGTCCCAATGCGAGCGGGTTAGCGAAGGTGATGTCGAGAATTGAGTGCGAGTGCATCCTCACAAAAGTGGGTGTGATCCCTACGTTACAGGTGAACAGCTCGCACATTGCCATAAATTCCGACACCATCCTACCCCTCCAGTCGTATCTTCTTTCGCCCCATTCTGGAGATTTCGCATTGAAGTCACCTCCGATAATGGTGGGCTCCTTTGAGCTCAATATCATTTTAGCAAGGTTCTGCAGGTCTAGCTCAAATTTATCTGGAGCGGCGTTTGGAGAGAAATAGCAGCTAAAGACACGTAGTCCTTTGATCTTAACGCACACGTATCCCTCTCCACTCTCCAATAACCTTGTACCCAGCTTTCGGCAGTGGAAGATAGCAGCTCTCTTGGTTTTGTCAGAGAACCAACAACGAGCGTTAGTTCTGTTGGGTTCACTGACCAGAGCTATAGCTATGTCTCCCTTAGCTACCTGTGCGGCAAGCAGATCCTGGGCGGCTCTGCAGCAATTCAGGTTAACTTGGATAAATTTTATTTCATCCGCGACCCGCCCCCTGGGTCCAAAGGCTCGCTGCTCTGCAAGTTTTTTGTCCCTTGTCTATTTTTTCCAGGAACAGAGGTGTGGAATACGGGACACGACCTTGCTCCTAATCTGTGTCTATGCTTTGCTCTGCCATTTTCTTTACATATAAAGCACACAGTGGCAGCCCTACACTCGCGCTTCTTGTGGCTGTTGTCCCCGCAATTCAGACATCGCTGGCTCCTGTCTTCATTTGGGCATTCTTTGGCGATGTGCCCATATTCCAGACATCTGAAGCATTTCGTCTTCTCGGCATAGGCCCTCACGGATGCTTTGATCCAGCCCACTTTAATCTTCTTAGTCACGATCAGCGTCTCAGCGTCCACCTTTGGCAGCTCCACTATGACCGTGGTTTCAGCGGCCAGGCCAGTCCACATCTTTTTAATAACTGCGCTGTTCATGTTTATGGAGGCCAGCGCATCTTGAACTTCGGACTTCTCGACCGCTGCATCTAGTCCCGATATCGCCACCAGCGCAACTTCCTTGAGGGCTCTGACCTGTAGCTCTGGTATCGCTGCTTGTACCACCTGTTTTAACGCGTCTGCACCCTCTTGACCTCTCTCCAGCTCTAGTAGTAGGTCACCTCCTCTCGTTTTTCTTACTCTAGAGAGGGAGACCGCTGTCATTGCCACTCCATCTTTTACCTTTTTCAGGATATCGGAGTAAGATGTCCCTTCAGTACGTACGAGAACGGCCTCTGGTTTCGAGGGGCGTTTCTTTGAGCTTCGGTTTCTTTCTTTCTGCGTTGCTCGTTTGTTGGTCGGAGCATTCTTCTGCTGTCTATTTGATTGTTCTTTTCCCTTTTTCCTTCTTTCTTTTCTTTTCACTACCTTCCACTCCTCTGTTCCTTCCGTAGCATCTGTCACCACCTCGATCGGTTCCGCCACTTCCATCAGAGAGGTATATAGTTCAGAGACAGGCGTGGCAAGTGGTATATAAGGGTCCACCACGCTCAGCTTGCGCTCTTGTCCTTCGCACTTAGTCGGCGTTGTGCAGGTCCCTACGTCCCTCATAGACTTCTGCGTGGTTTTGCATCTTTTAGGCGTCACCTCCTCTGGTCTTTCCTCCTCTTTCTTCAGCCTAGCGATAAGGACTCTGGTTCGTACATCCCTCAGAGTCGTGCAACAGACTTTAAGGGATTGAAGAATATTTTTAATATCCAGAGCTGTATTTCTGTGTTGTCCTTGACGCCCTGTAAGGACCATTGCCGTGTCCACCTTTTCGGCAATGGCAAGAACCACTTTCTCCTCCTCTCTCTCGAGCATCTCCAGCTCAGCAGATTTGGTCTGGATTGGAGACCCTCTCTTCCTCTTAATCGCGAGGTTTTGCTGCGGTCTCCCCTTCGGTAAGGAAGACTCATCGCGTGTCTGTGGGGATCTCTCCACAGAAGCGCGGCACAACCTTGTTGGTTCCGTTGTTGAACCATCGTCTGATTCCGTTGCTTCGCTTGTACTAACGAAGAAGCGGGTTATTGGGTTTTTTCCCTGCCGCTTGGGTGGGGTGCGGCTAAGACGGCTTTTTCTGGCAAAAGGATCGTCTAAAGGCTCCGGGGACGAAGCTTCTGCCATCTTCGATTGGACTGATTGGGACAGCAACATTTTGCCCCCCCCAGAATACGAGGGGCAGCCCGCCAGGGCCGTGGCCGAGGCGGGGAGGGATTCTCCGGCGTGGCCGGTACCCTCCTGGGGTAATATCTTTTTAAATCTTGCGTTTTCCATTTTACTTGTTTTTCTCTCCTTCTTTTTCTTCCAGAGCAGAGCGCCCGCCGAGATATGTCCACATCATGTGAATTGGATACCTCATACGGAGTTTTCCATCTCGCCGGCCGTTGTCCAGTATTGAGCCCTTCTGGTTCATGAAGACCTCATCGGCCCCAACCTGGTACTGGGAGCGCTGCTCAGTGCCACTCCCAGGAGTGTTTTTCGGCTCTCCAGCCTAGATCCACAGTGTTCTGCGATAACAGGGGGACCTCTTGTAGGATGTGACTCTTCGTCACGCACTGTGGTCTTGGAGAGGCAGGCTTTATTTTATACACCCGTTTATCCCCTCCCTGTAGAGCGTGAGGACCAGTGTTCAGTCAACCCGAGACAAAGGTACTACCCCTCCGGTTCTACTTCCCCCCAACCTAACCTAACCTAACCTAACCTAACCTAACCTAACCTAACCTAACCTAACCTAACCTAACCTAACCTAACCTAACCTAACCTAACCTAACCTAACCTAACCTAACCTAACCTAACCTAACCTAACCTAACCTAACCTAACCTAACCTAACCTAACCTAACCTAACCTAACCTAACCTAACCTAACCTAACCTAACCTAACCTAACCTAACCTAACCTAACCTAACCAGTTGCGCTTGGCCCGCCCATGCGAGAGAACGCGTCAAACGTGAACCCCGCGCGCCTCCGTGTCCGAAAAACACATTTAAAATATTTGAGTGCGGAAAAAGTGCGTGAATATAGCAACATTATATATTAAACGACGTGGAAAAATTCGCTGAACGTGAATATATAGTTTATTTAAAAATCCATCAAAAACTGGGATTTTTATTTACAAAAAAGTGTCAAATTGTGAAAAAAGTGAATTTTTGGTGTCTTTAAAGTGTTATATCTCAAAATTGTATCGAGCGACCCCCAAACTTTTTGACATCAATCGACGCGCCGTCAGAAGACGCTCTTGGTGCACCTATCAGCTAACTTCTGCATTGCACCAAAAAATTTGTATATCCAAAAAACAAATTTTTGCAAATGCATGAGGTCGAAGATCCAGCAACCGTGGAAAACTTTTGAAAACGGCAATTGAAAGGGGACGTGACTGCGAACAAAAGGACACATCGTGGGTCTATATTCGTTGACAATAGAAAATAATATAGACGAAAACGGCAAAAAACCACAAAATTCTGAAAAAATTCACTTTTCGATCGACTATATCTCGGAAACGAATCGAGTGAGGTATAGATTTTTTGATGCCAATCGACGCACCTCGTAAGGACGCTTCTGGTGCATCTACGCTGTGATTTTTGCAGTGCTTAACAAAATTAATAGAGGCCTAAAACAAAATTTTGCAAAATCACGAGGTCACAGATTCAGCGCCTCCAGAGAAAAAGTGACAACGGCACCAGAAAGAGCAAGTGACAGCCAATATACAGACTTTTACAGAATCGAAAAATATAAAGAATCCAGTGAGATATAATTTTTTGAAAATTTTTAATAAATTCAAAAAATTATATCTGCAGTGTGTATTAATCCTTATCTTTTTTGGGACCATTAATCGATAGCTTTAGTTAAGTAGTATAAGTGTGAAAAGTTTCAAGAAATTCTGGTTAGTATTTTATGAATTATAAGCATTTTAAAGTTAAGGGTTGCAATAAAAAACTACCTACAACCCTAATTTATCATATTAGTAAATAATTACACTGTGCAACACCTAAACAGTACCTCCACAATTTTTTGAAATTTTTAAATTAATTAGTTTAAATTTTATAAATAATTTTAAGTATTTTAGTAAAATAAAAGATTTGGTGTATGTTTCGGGAGATTTACCAAGTGCCAAACAACAGGAAATAAAATTCCGAGTAGAAAGAGCCCAAACACGACCAGGATAGGACAAGGTTTGGGTCCAGTACCAAAACTGGTACAGCTTAAACCTTTGTCCTGACATAGAGTGGAAGGGGTAAGAGTGACGGCCTAGAACTTAATTGTTTCGTAACAAGCAGACCATCAGCTTTCAAACGAGTCCAAACTCAACTCGAATACGAGCAGAATAGTTTTTTATGCCAGTACCGACCGTACCTGTCGTACCACGAAAACAATAAAGAGCATATCTCCCGAACCAAACACCCTATCGAGACGGGGTTTTTTGCCTTAAAATCAGTAAAAGCTGCTCTTTACACAGCAATACAAACGGCGACTCTACATAGAGTCCGAAAATAACTCCCAGGCATCTGTCAACGGTAGATTGATCAACCAGTAGAAAAATGCAGCTACTGTGGAGGACCTCATCTGTGGGCCAAGTGCGCCGATAGACTTGCCAGAGAAGCGCCTCAGTGCTGCAACTGCACCAAGGCAGGAGTAGCGAAGAACGATCACGAGGCCTTCCACTCTGAGTGCACAATCCGACAAAAGTGGGATGCATTAGCCCGAGCCTCTATAGCGTATTGTTAAGGGCTCCCTCAAGAACAAAACTGCAAATCAAAAAGGTGCTCCGTATTTAATACTCCAAGCGAACCTCCAAAGAATGCAGCTGGCTATGGACGAAATCTTTCTTGCTGCTCAAAACAGAAAGGCTGCCCTTGCACTGCTTCAGGAACCGTATGTGGGGAGGGAAAGAAGTATAAGGAACTACAGAGGAGCGAGAGTCTACCAGTGCACTGACCCAGGAGAAGGGACTGTAAAGTCGGCAATAGCCGTCTTTGATCCGGACTTAGATGTCACACAGTACCCGGAACTCACCACTAACAACATCTCAGTGGTGAGGATCCGAACCAGTGCCTGGGAGATAATCGTCGTCTCCTTCTACTTCGAACCCGATAAACCCCTGCAACCTTACCTGGAGCAGTTGAGGAAAATAGAAGAAATGGCGTCAGGCAGGAAGATAATAGTCGGAGGAGACGCCAACGCATGGAGCACCTGGTGGGGCAGTGCAAAAATAGATCTAAGAGGAGAAGAGGTTTCCGGTGCGTTGGAGGAGTTGGGCTTGCAGGTGCTCAACGAGGGCGACACTCCCACCTTCGACACAGTAAGGGGTGGAAAGCGTTACACCAGCTACGTAGACATTACGGCCTGCACTCCGGATCTGCTTAACCTGGTGGAAGCCTGGGAAGTAGAGGATGATCTCACAAGCTCAGACCACAACGGTATCAAGTTTAACATACGAGGCAGGTTAAAACGAGGCAGCTGGGAAGTTGGGGACGCGAAGACAGCTGGCAGTGGTTCAAAGAGGGTTCGCTCAGAAGTTGACCAGGGCCTACCGAACTGTCTCCCTAAACTCGGCACTGGTGCTGGCTGGGTTACTACCGCTTGACCTTAGAGTACAGGAGGCAGCGGCCCTGTATAAGGCCAAAAGAGGCGTACCTCAGCCCGTGCTAGGAGGGGGGGAGGTAGAGCGGGTCGTTGCATATGCCAAGTCTCCTCACCCGGCAGATCATATGAGCTTGGAGTTTATAAACCTGGTAGACCAACAACAAGTCGACAACCACAACTCACAAGCAGTTAGAGTATACACGGATGGCAGCAAAATCGAAGGCAAGGTCGGCGCAGCACTTTCCATATGGAATGATCTCGCCGAGACCAAAGCCCTGAAGTTCAAGCTGTCTCCGTACTGCACGGTCTATCAGGCGGAACTCCTGGCCATATGCGAAGCCACGAGGTTCGCACTGAAAAGTGACGCAAACAGTTTTGGCATATACAGCGACTCACGGTCCGCCCTGGAAACGGTCACGAGCAATAGTTCATTACACCCCTTGGCAGTGGAAAGCCGGAATAATATTAAATTGGCCTTGGTTCGAAGCAAGAGCATAACTCTGTTTTGGATTAAGGCACACGCTGGGTTGCAAGGTAACGAAAGAGCGGATCAGCTTGCTAAGGATGCTGCTAAACATACGAAGAAAAAGCCCGACTACGATCTGTGCCCGATTTCATTTCTCAAGCGACATATCCGCCAGGAGTCGCTTGGGGAATGGAACCGAAGATATGGTACTGAGAAGACCGGTGCTACAACGAAAATGTTTATGCCGGACGCCATCGGGGCGTACCGGATCGTCAGGCAGCTGGAGGTAACCGGCGTGATGACGCAGATACTCACGGGGCACGGTGGGTTCTCCGAATACTTGTACAGATTCAAGTGTAAGGAGGACCCATCGTGCATCTGTGAGCCAGGCGTAGAGGAGACGGTGGCTCACATCCTCTTTGAATGTCCCGTACACGAAAGAGAAAGACACGATGTAAATAGTAGATTGAGCATTATATTAAGTAAAACTAATATACACATAGAGTTTAGAAATAAACATAAAAGATCGGATATAATTAAGTACTGTACAAAAGTTGGAAATAGTGTTAGAAATAGAAATAAATAAGTTAGTAAATAATATGTTGTTTGTATATAATAAATATATACAACACAACCATAGATATATGTAAAGATGTATAAATAAATAAATAGGGTAGTACATTATATAAGTAGAATAGATTATAGATACAATAGTAAATTTAGTACCATCTTAGGATAGGATGCTCTATTCATGTTTCAGCTAAATAAATTGGAATGACCTTGACCATAGTTATCGTAAGTATGTGTAAGTATGAAAATTAGGCTAATATTAAATAAGGATAGTTTGGATTATTGGATTAAATGTAGTAAAAATTAGTAAAAAGGTAAATAAAAAAGAAAAGATAAAAAAGGACTCTGATTAAATTATAAGTCAGAGGGGACGAGAATTTAAAAAAAAAAAAAAAAAAAACCTAACCTAACCTAACCTAACCTAACCTAACCTAACCTAACCTAACCAACCCACCGCATCAAACACGCGAGACGAGCGCACGCGCAATCGGTTGCGCTCGGATAAAAATATAGTAAAGTAAAGTGTAAATAAAATGTTTAGTTAACAAAACTTTAAAAATTCATAAAAAAACAAATACCAGTGATAAAAACCAGTGTAATATACCAATCGATAGTGCTCATTAGGTATATTAAGGGCAAGAAAAAACCTAGTCCAAAATCGAGTCCAGAAAAAAGTTGTGGAAGAGGGAAAATTGTGGGCCACAAACAACTGAAAATCTCAGAAAGTAGATCGACAACACCCTCTTTTTTCTCTACCACAAATACGAGGGACCTTCAAAGGACGTGACTACAAATTTTCAGGAAGATCGCACGTAAATAGACGGTTCTGGAACGGTGGCAAGGTATCACAAAAGAAAAACTCATTACCTAACAAAAATTCCACCTAAGCTACGCTGTTCCAGAAATATAATCAAGATCACCCAACGAGTGCAGTGAAATAAGCATTGACAAGATAACAGGGTAGGGGTCAGGAAATAAAACAAACAACAACAGTCAACTGAAAGGGAAGAACTGGAACATTTTCCATCCCATCTACTAGGAAATAATCCGGACACCTACTCCTGAAATACTCTGCTGAGGACCAGACTCTCCGGGAACGTCATCAAACGATCTCCAGATACCACCGGTATAGTCAAATTTAAGTTTAACCCTAACTTTAACCTTACATAAGTAGTTGTAATATATTTGTTTTATAAATATACATATAGTTGTAATATAAGGACAATAAACATATCTATAGTTAGCCAATTATCTGGGGTATTCCACCAGAGTATATATATTAATTGTATAATATAAAATAGAGATTAAAACAAACTCATAGTTCTCTTGCGCTATAGTCAGATAAGTTAAAAAAATAGTTATAAATAAATAATAATTATCACCCACCACCCCCAAACTTTACCGAAAGCTTCTTTCAAACAAAATGTCCCTCCCAGCAGCGACATCGAAAACAACAAAAATGTCCCAGCCCAAGGCCGCATCCACTATCGGCGTAGACAGGAAGCCAAGGAAAGTGGTTAAAAAAGCAAGCCCGGCAAGAAGCACAACACTATTGGTGGATGTGTTAAATGCCGAGGCGGCTAAAAACCCTATAGAAAGGTTTCTTGACGACGTCGAGGTACACAGGAATGACCCAGAACCATGGTCTGAAACCGGGTCACAAGCGTCCTGGAAGACTGGTAGAGACAGTCTTCTACCTTCCAGGGACAACAAGACCCCGGGAGCGACAATGGACACAGCGAAAATCCAGGCCAATAATCTAATGTTGGCTGGGAAGGATGCACTGGAACAGGCGGGGAACATGAAAAGGGAATGCAAGGCCACGGCAATAGAAAGCCTACAGTCTTTGTATGAGATAGTGTTATCTCTATCCGACTCCAGAAATCGTCACAGATTTAACCTGGAGAAAGAACGATCCTCCCATGCACAAGAGATCGTCAGGATAGAACGGGCACACCATGCAGAGATCATGGCCATAAATAAAGCCGGTGCCGAGGAACTGTCCCTAGTTCGAGAGAAGCTAGGCAATGTATCAAAGGACACCAAGGACATCAAGTCATGGTTAAACTATGAACTTGATGTCCCGATAAAGACAATAAAGGAACTGAGAGAGAAACAGCTGGCTATGGAAGTCAAGCTGAATAAGTGCGCCGAAGCTGTAGAGGGAATGAAAACCACCAAGGCGGCCTCATGTCCAAGCACCAAGGACATAAATGTGGCAAGAACACAACTGCAGGGTCTAAAGGATGACCTAGAAAAGCTAACGCAGATGGTCGCCAACCCTCCGCCGCAGGTCACAGAGATCCCGCCACGCGGTGAGATTCTTGAGGAGATTAAAAATCTCCAGGGAAAGGTGGATAAATGGCAGAACGCCCCACAAAAACCGATTCAGGAATCTAAAATCGCAGAAATAATGGACGGGATCAAATTGATCCAGGAGGCGAAAAAACAGCTTCCGACTGCAGACAGATCTCTCTCAGAGATAAAAAACAAAATAGGGGAAATCGGGGAGAAAATAAAGGAGAATACGGAAACCATCATTGAGACCGTAGTATTAACCACCGCCAGGAATAGCAATAATAACATCCAAGCTAAAAAAACACCTAAAGAGCAGCAATCGTTGATTGTCTCTTCCTGTGACCGCAATAAAACGGGAGAGCAGGTGATTCAGTCGCTCGAAAAGGCCCTGAACCCCAAAAAAACGGGGATACAACTTGAGGGATTACGAAAGGCTAAGAACCAGAAGGTCATAATTAAATGCCGGAGCGACGCTTCGAAAAATATCATAAGAAGCATCAACGAGAGCAACACAAAGCTCAAAATAGAGGAGGCAAAAGATAAAAACCCTCTAATTAAAATCAAAAATGTTATGAGGTACCACTCCGATCAGGGACTGGTGGAATTCTTGTTGGCTCAAAATAAAGGGCTTTTCAAGGGCGTGAAAACCGAAGACATCAAGGTTAAATACCGCCAGAAAGCCAGGCAAAGTCTGCAGTGCCACCCGGTACTAGAGGTACCACCGATAATATATAGAGAGGCCCTAGAGATGGAAAAGGTGTACATCGGCCTCCAAAGATGTATTGTGGTGGACCAGTCCCCCCTGATGCAGTGCACAAACTGTATGGGATACGGTCACTCCAAACGTGGATGCACAACCGATACACCAAAGTGCAGCCACTGCGGCGGTGACCATACTTACAAAGGGTGCCCGAACATCACCAAGGGCCCGGAATGTGCAAACTGCAAAAGGGAAAAGGGACTAACCGAGGTGACACATAACGCTTTCAGTGAAAAATGCCCCATAAGAGCCAAATGGGAGTCGATAGCCAGGTCCAGAGTGTCATACTTCTAACAGTGGCGGTGGTTAATAAGAAGAACAACAAGATATCCTTCATCCAAGTAAACCTGCAGAGGAAAAAACTTGCCACAGCCGAATTGATTGAATCAGCGGCGAAACACGGATACACATTCGCTTTAGTTCAAGAGCCATACGTGGGAGCAATAGGTGAACTAAAAAGGTATTCGGGTACGAGGGTGGTTCAATCGAAAGGCTGCAAGGAAAAACCGGTTAAAGCGGCGGTAATCATCTTTGACGACAAAGTGGAGATACAGCAAAATCCCTCCATGACCTGTGAAAACATCGCCACGGTCACTATCAAGACTGATACATCGAGATTGGTGCTGGTATCGGTCTACTTCGAGGGTGATAAGCCGCTGGAACCGTATCTGCAGAAGATAAGGGATATCAAACTAAAAGCAAAATCAAATAAACTAATAGTAGGCGGCGACGTTAACGCATGGAGCACATGGTGGGGTAGTAGAGAGGAGGACCATCGGGGCGAAGCCTACTGCTCCTTCCTGGAGGAGATGGAGATGCATATCCTCAATCAAGGTACAACACCAACCTTTGAAGTCCAAAGGGGAGCCCAGTACTGCAGCAGCATCGTGGACGTGACGGCGTGCACATCACCCCTGTTGGGAAGAGTCAACGACTGGTGTGTAAAGCGTGACGTCACAACATCGGACCATAACGCGGTCACTTTCACGATGAGCGTAGCAGATGGTGAACTGGTAGTACCGAAACCAGGGACGAGGATGTACAACTCCAAAAAAGCTGACTGGCCAAAATTCGAAGGTCTCATACAAGATCGCATCGCGAATGACCAACTCGACAGGCAAGTAGAGTCAGTGTCGACAGTAGAGAACCTAGAAACAGCTGTCCGAAGCTATGTCGAATGCATAAAATCAGCTTGCGACTGCTCTATTCCCCGTCTACAAAGAGGGACCAAGGTTCAGCTACCATGGTGGACGGAAGAGTTGAGTAGTCTCAAGAGGGACACGGTCACCAAGAAACGACGTATAAGAAACGCCGCACAGCACAGGAGACCTCACGTCATCACAGAGTACTTAGAGGCGAGGCAGCGTTATGAGGAGGCGGCTGCAGACGCCCAAACAGCGAGCTGGAAACAGTTCTGCTCTACTCAAGACCGAGAAAGTCTCTGGGATGGTATTTACAGGGTCATTCGGGGAACGTCTAAAAGAAAAGAAGATATACTTCTCAAAAACCAGTTAGACGAAGTCTTAGAACCCGAACAATCCGCAGAGCTGCTGGCCAACACGTTCTTTCCTGATGACTGTGGACATACGGACACAGCAGGCCAAGCCGAACTGCGAGAAAGAATGAGTCAACCTCAAATCATGGAGTCGGGAAAAAATGACCCGCCTTTTACCGAATACGAGGTAAGAAAGGCTATGAACTCATTCAGCCCCAAAAAAGCTCCAGGAGAGGATGGCTTCACAGCAGACATATGCGTGGCGGCCATATCTAAAAGCATGGCCGTATTCCTCGCTTTGGCAAACAAATGCCTGTCGCTCGGATGGTTCCCCTCCCCGTGGAAATTAGCAACCGTGTGCGTCCTCAGAAAACCTGGAAAAGACGATTACACCAAACCCAAATCATACAGGCCTATAGGACTTTTATCTATTCTAGGAAAAGTCCTAGAAAAAATGCTGGTAGCCCGAATTCAATGGCACGTCCTCCCGAAACTGAACCAGAGGCAATATGGTTTTACGCCACAAAAAGGCACAGAGGACGCCCTCTATGACCTTAAAGCTTGTATAACGAGTGAATTGAACCGCAAAAACATAGTGGTAATGATCTCGTTAGACATAGAGGGTGCTTTTGACAATGCCTGGTGGCCCGAAATTAAAAACCAATTACGCATGCTTGGACTGCCTGGCAATCTGGGAAGGATGGTGGACGGGTACCTTACGCAGAGGTCTGTCAAGTTAAGGTATGCAGGAGCTGAAATTCAGAGGTCCACGACAAAGGGTTGTGTTCAGGGTAGCATAGCGGGCCCGACCTTTTGGAACGTGTTAATAAACTCACTCCTAAATGCGCTAACTCAAAAGGGGGTTTACTGTCAGGCTTTCGCAGATGACATTGTACTGATATTTTCTGGGAAAGATGAGGACAAAATCCAAAATGAGGCGAACGAAGCCCTAAACTTTGTGCACGAGTGGGGTGTAAGCAGGAAACTGAAATTCGCACCCCACAAAACTAATGCAATGATACTGACTAAGAAATTAAAGTACAATCCATTGTGCTTGTATATGGATGGAAGCCGCCTGACTTTGGTGGATGAAATAAAAATACTGGGTCTCATCGTTGACAATAAGTTAACGTTTAACTCCCATGTAAGGTCACAATGTCAGAAGGTAGCAAACATATACAAGCAAATGGCGTGTGCAGCGAAGACTACATGGGGTCTGAACTCAGATATCATAAAAACCATGTACGTTGCGGTAGTGGAGCCGATAATGCTGTATGCGGCTAGCGTGTGGGGCCCCGCGGTGGATAAACTCATGGTTCAAAAACAGCTGAACACCATCCAGCGGGGTTTCATGCAGAAGATCTGCAGGGCCTACCGAACGGTCTCGCTAACAGCCGCACTGACTCTTACAGGTCTTCTACCCTTAGATCTGCGGGTCAAAGAAAATGTCCAATTGTTTGAAATAAAACGAGGCAGACCCATGGATGAACTAGCAGACAGGGAGATAGAACTGAGAGTCCCGTTCCAGCAAAGACCCCACCCTGCGAAGGCGGTAATGATCGAGTACGAATCGTTGGAGAACCCGGAACCTACCATAGCAAGTTGCGCCTCAGAAACCGGACCGAGTATATATACCGACGGAAGTAAAATACAAGGTCAAGTGGGAGCAGCTCTAACATGGTGGCGAAATGAAACCGAGATAAAAAGCTCCAAGTTTCGACTCGAACCTTACTGCACAGTATTTCAGGCGGAGATGTTGGCGCTAAGGGAGGCCATAGCACAGGTGAGGAAAAGCAAAGAAAGAGAGGTCACTATCTGTAGTGACTCTAAATCATCTCTGGAATTGCTAAAAAGTACCACCTGTAACCACCCTATTGCCTTCGACACAATAGAACACATCTCTCGCCTACGTGCAGAGGGAAGAGACGTGAAGCTAGTATGGGTGAGAGCTCATGTGGGAACAGCGGGCAACGAACGCGCGGATGAACTGGCAAAAGAAGCAGCCACAAAGTTAAAAACGGCACCAAAATATGACAAATTTCCATCGTCATACGCCAAAAGGCGAATCCGCGAAAATACCATCGAGGCATGGCAAAAACGTTACAGCAGTCAGACCCAAGGAGAGACAACTAAACTCTTCCTACCGGATGTAAGGACGGCTCATAAAATTGTACGAGATTGGCAGCATAGAAGTCACCGCACCCAGCTGTTAACAGGTCACGGCGGCTTCAAGAGCTATCTATACAAATATAAAATAAAGCCGGATCCCTCCTGCGAATGTGACCCGGAACAGGAAGAGACAATAATACACCTACTCATAGACTGTCCTCGTCACGACCTCATTAGAATGGAGTTCGAAATGAGGACAGGCACTCGTCTGAATAGGGAAAACCTAAAATACATAGTGGGTGATAAGAGTGTTCGGGAAGAATTCATTCAATTCGGAGAAAGGATTGTGAAAATGGCATGCGCCAGGAACAAATAAACAGTTGTCGTCTAGTTGTCTAGTACGTGAAACTATTATAAGAATGTAAACATCTGTTAAACAAACGACTAAGTTCCGCGTACAACGATCGAGGTCATTGGCAACCGTGGAATGCGCTAAGAATGCGGACAAATACGAACAATACAAAGATCAAGGTCGTTGGTACGCATGTCGTGAAATACTGACGCGCAAGAATGCGAAACAAAGAACAACACGACAATCAAGGTCATTGAATGTAGGACACGCTAAAGAGACGCTATCATTACGCCTGCAAATCGGACAAGGGTAGGTGGGTGATATTTTTCTGAAAACTATAGAACATCCTTTTGGCAGTTTGATTGATTGATTGATTAATTAGCGTTCTCATATATAGGGAATGGATGTATAGTTTATTATATAGGATATATGGAATAGGCCCGCATTAGGTAATTGTTGTTGTATATGTGTAGTTTGGATATAAACAAACACGGTATTGCAATAATAATTGTATATAGGGGGGGCCCGTTAATTGATCAATCAATCAATAAAACTGGCAAAAAAATACTGTGTGCGTGAAAAGTGGACACGGAAGTGCTGACCGTTTACCAGGAATGTACTTTGGTTGGTTTCTAAAATCTTTGCATATGCTCTCATAAATGTCGAAAGAACAATAAAACGATCAAGGTCATTGACACGCAGTGGAATGTAGGTCACGCTGCAGACCGCCGTCTCAACACTCGCTACCATTGCGCCTTCTAACCGGACGGGGTAGGCAGATGATATTTTTCTGAAAAATATAGAACACCTTTTGGCAATTTGATTGATTGATTAATTAGCGTTCTCAAATATAGGTAATAAATGTATAGTTTATTATATAGGATATATAGAATAGGCCCGCATTAGGTAATTGTTGTTGTATATGTGTAGTTTAGATATAAACAAACATGGTATTGCAATAATAGTTGTATATAGGGGGGGCCCGTTAATTGATCAATCAATCAATAAATACTGGCAAAAATAGTCAGCTGTGGGCGTGTAAATGAGACACGGAAATGCTGACCGCTTATCAAGAATGCACTCTGGTTGGAGCCCTCTTTGTATGGTCTCGAAAAAGTACTATAAATGTTGATTTGTCCTTCTATATAGATGTGTTTTTTTTTTTTTTAAACGAATGCATTGAATAAAATAAATATAAATAGAGAATTGTATAAATAAATATATTAATTAAAATGTAATGTAACATAATGTAAAATAATACTTAGCTATAATTTTCTGTATAGTTTTTAACATTATTACATATGGGAGAGGGATAATAAAAAAAATAAAAAAAATAAATAAAATATATATATATATATATAATATAATAATCCTAATAATAGGAATACTAACAATAGAAAATAATAATATTTATAAATAAAACAAAATACATATATTAAAAAAAAAAAAAAAAAAAAAAAAAAAAAAAAAAAAAAAAACCTCTCCCATAAAACCCTAAATTAAATCACTGACACTGTCACATTTGCGTGGGCTCAATCGTGTGGAAAGTCAGTATCGAGAGTAACATTCCTTGATTCTGGCCGACATGGGCGGGTCCGCGCGTGTGTGGTAGGAACTAGAACTAAGAAAACCAGTGTCTGCCTAACACCTACAGGACACTGTCGCATGAGCATGGGTTCGATCATGTAAAACGGCGGGTATCGAGAGCAAAATTCCTTGATCCCAGCTGACATGAGCAAATCCATGCTCAGGTGTAAATGGGACTCCGAATAAATTCCCGATTCGGATTCCCATCACTTTAAAGAAATCATAATAATAATTTCACACCTTAATAACAAAGGCACGGGTTCATGCCTGTGGAATATTACACTGGTCTTTTTAATAAAAAAAAACCTAACCTAACCTAACCTAACCTAACCTAACCTAACCTAACCTAACCTAACCTAACCTAACCTAACCTAACCTAACCTAACCTAACCTAACCTAACCTAACCTAACCTAACCTAACCTAACCTAACCTAACCTAACCTAATATAGCTATATAGCTAAGTGTGCGCATATTAGTTTTACCCGTAGTCATAGCCCGATAGTATTTAATTACAAGCTGAATGATGTTGAGGTTAATAAAGTAAAATTAATAAAAGATCTTGGAGTGCTTCTAGATACTAAACTTACCTTTGCTGAACATATAGATTCCGTGGTCAATAGAGCATATAAAAGTTTAGGATTTATACTCCGTGTTACCAAACCTTTCGTTGATATAACTTATCTACGCATATTGTATTTTGCATATGTCCGTAGCTTGCTAGAATACTGCTGCCCTATTTGGAACCCGCAGTACAATGTGTACGAGCATGAATTAGAAAGCATACAACGTAAGTTTGTCAGACACTTAAACAATCGAAGTCGTATATTTAATAATGACTATGAGGTGTCTTGCAAAAAACATGGTCTCATTACTCTCAAAGACAGACGCACTATGCTGGAAATGTCATTGTTGCATGATATATGTACAGGTAGTTTGGACTGTTCCCAACTTATTGCAGACATGCTTTGCTTATATGCACCACCGCGACACTTCCGATATCAAAAACTCTTTCATGTACCATTCACACGCACCAGATATGCTTTAATGTAAGGATATGGTTTAAATGTAAGGAGAACCCTTCGTGTATCTGTGACCAGGGGGTAGATGAATCCATAGCCCACATATTGTTTGAGTGTCCCGTCTTCTGTCGTTAGAGACACGACCTAGAGCAAAAGATACAATCCAAAATCAGCAGGGAAAATATAGGAAAACTTTTCGAACATAAAGCAACAAGAGATAGTATTATTGAGTTTAGTATTAAAATAGCGAATATAGTAATAAAAAGAAACAAGTAGTATAAGGTATATTGTATAGATATAGTGTATTATATGTACTACAAGTATACAAAATAAGTGTATAATAAAATATTAGTGTTAAGTACTCTGTAATATAAATAAACCGTAGAATAACAACTATTGTATATTATAGATAAGTGTTTCGTGTCTTTCAGCTTGTTAATGTTTCAGCCGGGATTTAGTATGATAAATAAGATTAGTAAGTATGGTATGATAGTAAAGTACGATATAAATAAAATAAAGATAATAAAAATACGTTAAGAAAGAAGATAATATGTTAAGCACAGTAGGGTAAGATGTTAAGCAAATAAATGTAAATATATAGTTAAAGAATAAATAAGATATATAAAGACCCTGACAAAATAACAAGTCAGGGGGGTGAATTTAAAAAAAACTAACCTAACCAATAGCGCACTACCCACGACCTAAACCTAAACTGTGGCAAGTGTCAACTGTCAATGTCAGTGAGAAATTTTCTTAAAACTTTATTTATGCGGGCAATGGCTGCCACTTCGGTGTTTGGTGGGCTTGTCTGTGGTTGGTGAATACTTTTACACTGTATGTTTATTTATTATAAAGTTCTTTTGAATTAATAATACTATAGTTGGATTCATTCAACTATAATAAAAATTGCCATAATAAAAATATACTAATAACAATAAACCAGATTATTGTAATTGGAATTATACACGCACATGGTACATAACCTAACAGCAATATTGCTTGCGCTGCTGTGAGATAGCATTGTCATCTTTTATAACATTGATTAATAAATGTCTAATCTGAATAACTTTACATAATGTATAAACTGTAAAAGTTAGCTGCTGTATAAGGGCATTGTCAACTTAAAAGTAAAATTAAAATAAAATGTCATGAATGTCGAAATTATTCTATTAACTAGCAGTAGTACATTAATTGTCCTCTATGGACATTAATTGTCATCTTGTGAAATAAATAAAACACAATGTATATTTCATTAATAGAGGAAGTTTAGCAGCTGTATACATACTTACATGACATTGTCAACTTATGAACTAAACAATAATTAATTCCATGCTTTTTTATCCTAAAGTATACAATCTCTTCACATTACTTCTTATGAAAAATTCAACACTTACAGCCGCTAAATTCAAAGTCATTTATTCATTTGGTTTTTACAAACACTTAGAAACGTCATTAAGAAAGAGTGAGGGGACTCTACCGAGTGTTCGGAAAGGCTACAGACTGAGAAGAACACACAAGAAACTCCAGTCCGGCTTTTTTCAACTTAGTCTTATATTCTATTACATCTTTTTTATCTTGGGAACTAGCAATTCATTCACTGCCAAGCAGCCTTGTCGTCAAAGAAATCTCTAATGCTATAGTAAGCCTTTTGGCACAATTTAAGTTTAATGAATTTTTTGAATTTATTAACTGTAAGATCAGGCACATTACTTGGCAGCGTATTATACATACGGATACAGTTGCCAGCGAAAGAATTACTTATTTCGTGGAGCCTATATGTGGGCACAGCGAGTTTATCTTTGTATCTTAAATTAAAATTATGACGATCACTGTTTTTGTGAAAATTATTAATGTTCTTACGAGTGTATAACAAATTCTCATATATATATTGAGAATAGACAGTCATTATATTGATTTTTTTAAATATTTCTCTTAATGACTTCCGGGATCTCATACCGTAAACAGCACGGACAGCTGTCTTTTGGAGAACGAAAATACATTCAATGTCAGCAGCATTACCCCACAGTAATGCTGACCTAAGCCTGCCCAATAATTTCTATATATGAATAGAAATCATAGTACCAAACATCAATTGGTACAATGATTTAATTTAAGTTTCTAATTTATTATAATTGTTTAATTTGAAAAACTAAAAATAACAAACGCCTTTTTTTAAAGAATAGCAAAACAATATTCAATATTTTACGCCTTTTTTCTACAGGGATAGGCAGACAATGGGGCGCCACTTGCCACGATCCTGACAAAACTCCCTCGCATCCACAATTCCCTTCATAATATAAGCTCTACGGTTATGGGCACTAAGCAACCCCAGCTTTCGTCAATCTACTTTGACTCATCGTGCCCAAACCCTTCTGACAGGGTCTGGCACAAGGCCCTTCTTTCCAAGCTCGAGGCATATAGTTTACCTGACCGTCTGCGGGGCTGGATAGCCGACTTTCTGCGTGAGCGCGTCGTGTGTCGCGTCGGTGAATGCCGAAGTTCCTCATGGCTCTGTACTGTCGCCGACCTTGTTCCTTCTGCATAGCAATGAATGCTGTATCCGTCCAGCATGTGTTGTGCCAGACCCTGTCAGAAGGGTTTGGGCACGATGAGTCAAAGTAGATTGACGAAAGCTGGGGTTGCTTAGTGCCCATAACCGTAGAGCTTATATTATGAAGGGAATTGTGGATGCGACAGCACGGTGCATGGACGCTACACTGCCCGCCCCGCAGCCGGCAAACAGGAGATAGCCGATATGAGAGAGTCTGTTGTAGCGGGACCTGGTTCGTTCAACACAGACAAGACTCAGGTATGCGCCATCTCCACGAATGGCGCTCGTTTACTCCCCTTCCTTATCTTTGTAACGTCTCCCTTAGTACTTCGGACAGACTATACATTCTTGGAATTTTCCGTCGCTGCGACTTGAATCACAGGGACCACATTGAGCGACCTCCCTGAACAAATTTGTCATCCTGAACAAGGTGCGGCGGTTCTCCGCGCCAGAGCTTCGCCTGCTATTATACAAGGCTCAGATTCGCTCTTGCTGTACTGTTCGCACTTCTGGGACGGCTCTGCCAAGTATCTTTTCAATGCCCTAGATTTATTGCAGCGCTGAGCTGTCCGAATTATAGGTGATGCAGAGATCACGCGAACTCTGGATCCCCTGCAACTACGCAGAGACATGGCGGCTCTGTGCGTCCTCTATCGCCTATACCACGGAGAATGTTCCGAAGAGCTCTTTAACCTTGTTCTTACCTCGTCTTTCACACCCGCAATACCCGCAAAGATCGGGGAAAGCATCCGCTTTCTATCGACCGAATAGGCAGTCGAACTAGAGTTCGGTGCGTCTTTTCTTTGTAGTACAATCGAAAAGTGGAATGCTTTGCCAGCCCATGTGTTCTCTCCGTCCTATGGCGCTGCGTGAAGAAGCACCTTTGGCCGGCATAGTGACGGCGACTGAGGCAGCCGTGAACTACTCGTTATTTTAAGTCACTCTTGGACCTCCTCTTGCTTATCATGTCGTGTCACAATAAAAGAAAGGAATTAGGGATTGGGTTGATGTAGGTAGCATTGGATACCATGAAACTACTACATTATTATACTTACGTATATATAGTATGTATGTCATGTAATATAAATTACAAATATATTAAAATAAATATCTATTAGGTCACATATGTGCTATTTTGGCCGTAGACTTTCTGACATCTTGTAGGTCAAACAAAACGCAATAAGTAGTTTTGGCAGTCCTCTCTTGATGTTACTCTGACACTGCCTAAAGAATTCTGAAGAGACCGAAACAGGTGGAAATCTGAAGGTGCAAGGTCAGGGCTCTTTTAATTTTTGCTGAGTGGCAAAAATTAAATAAAGACCACACCCTTTCTATTAATAAATTCCGGCCGCTTTCTCTCAACTTCTTCTTTTAATCTCATCAGTTGTTGGCAGTAGAGATCCGAATTGTTGGTTCTGCCCGGCGGTAAAATGCCCTTCCAATCCCACCATAGACACAGCGTCACCTTATTACGAGTTAACCCAGATTTTGGCACAGTCTGTGAAGCCTGACTGACATTTGACTACGACCTCTTTCGTACGTTCTTGTCATACGTGATCCACTTTTTATCACAAGTTATTAATCTCTTCAAAAACGATTCACTTTCATTGTGTCTCAATAATGAATCGCAAATAAGTACACGGTTGGTTGAAGAAACGCAAGTAACCTATCTTTCAGTGAGTTCGTGTGGCACCCAAATATCGAGCTTTTTTGTGTAACCAGCTTTTTTCAAATGGGTCAAAACTGTTTTGTGGTTAATTCTCAGTTCTTCAGCTATGTCGTAACTGCTGATATGCCAATCTAACTCCACTTTTTCAAAAATAGCATCCATTTTATCCGTAACAGAGCGACCAGAGCGAGGTGCATCTTTGACATCAAAATTCCCGGATTGAAAACGCTTAAACGAACTTTGTGCCACTCTTACTGACACTGCATTCGGTGTTGCTTCAATAATAAACAAGTGAGTTAATGAAGTAAATTTAGCGTCGGTTAACACCAAAACACAAAGCGACATGCTTTGTTCGCAAAAATGGTGGGCCGATCAATTGTTATATTTAATTACCAATTCAAAGCATTACGATTACGTAATTGGGCCGCAGCTGTAAAACGCGTAAGTAAGTACATAGGACTAGGACGTGACTGGTTTCCCCTCATCGATTCCCGCGAGTGTTTTCTTAATCCTGAGAGCTGTTAACCTGGCAGCCGGATTGTGATACCAACATTCCCTCATCACCTTGCATATACCGGATAATACAATATCTGCATCCCATCTATTTGGAATAGTGGGCCTCCTTCTCTCCGTGCATACCACACGTTTCATATCATCTAAACTTGGATCGGGTGGCACACAGTCGTGGTAAGGTGGTTGGTAATCATCAGCTGGTGCCCCACAACGTCTCGCCATCTCCCACAGCACTAAACCGAACGAGTACACATCCGATCTCTTGTATGGATCAAATTGTCTGGTATCCATCGTTTCTTCTAATACCTCTGGTGCCATATATCGTTTGGTGCCAACTCTGCTTGTTGTCGGCACATCGACTGAGTCGCATGACACCTCGTGCCTCACAGCCAAGCCCAGATCACCAATTACACACGTCAAATTTAACTTCACTAAAATATTCTTCGTTTTGAGATCCCGGTGTGCAATTGCAGGCTTCCCCTGTGTGCCGACGATGTCCATATGCAAATGTGCTAAGCCCGTCGCAATCGAGAGCGCCATTTTGTTCAATGTCTCTACGTCGATGCTCCTCGCGTTCAGGAAGTCGAACAGGGAGCCGTTCTCGTGGTAATCGGTGATCAGCCACAACTGCGTCCAAGTGCCGTTGTCTTTATTGTCGGCTGCAATGAATCCTAATATATTTTCATGTCTCAGCATCACAGTTTGATATATCTCCGCCTCTCTGAACCACGAGCTCTCTTCACGGGAAGAGAATATCTTCACGGCGACATTCTCACCCCTCCACCTCCCCCTCCACACCTCTCCGAACCTCCCTTTACCAATTATGACCAGCAACTGGATTTGCCTTGCAATAGACCTCTGGACTAACAGTGGCAACCCAGAGCCAGATCCCGACGTAGTGAGCTCAATCATATCTTTCAATGTGGCAGCTAATTGCGGCGCCACCGACTGGACTCTCGTCTCGCAAACGGTCTCCTCCAGCGAGAATAGTTGCCTGGTGCTCCTCTTCACGAATCTTGGTGATTTTCTTGCCCAAACCACTTTTCCCACAGCGAATACTCCCACAATGGCTGCCGCTAACAGCCAAGCAGCGACGTGCCACGCACTTGCCGCTTGGCTCGGCCCTGGTGCCCTCATCTGCAGCTGGAGGCGCAGTTCGCGGTTGCACATGTCCCGCGAGCTGCAGCACTCGATCACGACGGACTCGTTGCGAGCGCGCGGCGTCGAGCAACCGAACGGGTGCTCGATGGGTATCAGCGACCTGCGCTCGATGCAATGGTATGTGTACAATTGTTTCCCTTCTCGCAGTGTTGTCGACGCGTAGCAGTAGCCGTCTGTCTCGCACGTCGCATTCGGACAACTCGAACTCTCGCTGTTGCAGTAACATTTCAGACCGCTCACTGTCCCGAACTGATCGCTAATCATAGAGAGCGCAATGGCCAATTTAAGTATAGTCAATGTGTCCATGCCTGCTGTTCGCCTATACATTTGCATTTGTAATTTCATGCACTAACACAATTGTACGAAAATCGCGATAACATTGTTATTCTATTATATTTCGTTGTTTAATGCAAATGTAAATATCATGTTAATACATGATACTTACATTTAATAGTTTTCGCGTAACTTTACGGTGCATTAACAATCATAGCCCGTAGAGGCGCGAAGCCACGCGAACAGCTGGATAATAACTGCACAAGGAACATTATACTCAAGAGAAGAAGCTCAACTGTCATAGACAAAAAATGGCAAGTAGCGCCGCCACGGTGGAGTAGCACGCTAACTAAAATTGGTGACAATTTTAAAATGGTCAGGTTAATATTCCGTATTTGTCAACTATCACATCTTAAATACGTATAATATTTATAATAATGAAACAATAAATATTAGACGTATTTAGAATGTTGGTGAAAGTGGACCTTACTTAGTAGGAAATCTAAGGTTTATTAGATAAGCACACAAAAAAAACGATTAAATAAAAAAAATATATTTAATGGATTTAACTTTCTTTTCAAGACTAATGTATGCCAATTACTAGTTAACATTAAAATAAAGTTGCTATCTTTAATAAGTCACTTCTTTAACACGATAGAGTCACATAGGACACAATAAAGTCATTATTTTAGGAACACTTTTTACGCAATAAGGTATAATTCAATGAAAATAAAACGAAGTAATAATAATAAACTCGACGATCGGCGCAGAAAAATAATAGAATTGGAAAAAATCAGATGCAAAATCGAAGGAAAAATTAAAAAAACAAACTCAATAGTTTTTACCAACGTCGCCATTTTATTTTTTTGTTTACAATAATCGCTACATTCCGAAACGTTCTAAAAGTGCTTATGGTCTGCACTCTGAACGCTAATAACTGTGACAAATTAAATTTATCGTGCACAACAGTTAAGATACATTTTGTGATTTATTTCTTACTTTCACTATGATTCACTAGTTTTAAAATGTTAAACGACAGTATTAAACAATATTTTCTTTCTTCTTGTTTATGGCTTTAGTATTTAACTTGCCAGTGTCAAAGTAAAAATATATGGTTCAATGTTAAAACATTGCCAAGTAAAGATGAAGATGAACCACGCGAGTGATTCATCAAATGATGATGATGAGAATGAGGTTGATGATGATCGTTTTAGTAAAGCGGCGGAAAGCCTTTACTAAAACTTCAGAAGAAGTCTTGGAGGGAACATGAAGAAACACGTTTCACAACTTTAAATTACTTGTTTATACTTGATCAACTTAAAAACTATTACTGGATAACAATTCCACCATTATTACACATTAATATTTATGAAAAACACAAGCTTTTCAAATAATTCAAAATTGCGCGTCCTGTCAGTTGCAGTTGCCCGCCAAAACTCCATTAAACAATATTATATTAATGACGTTTTTTTTTTCTTATAATGGCTTAGTTTTTAACTTGCCAATGTCAAAGTAAAAAGTTAGGGAAAGTATTTACATATTTAAAGGAAATTATTTACATAGAGTAAATATATCGATATAAAGGGAATTTCGTAATAGGGATTGGTTTATTTCTAATGAATATTTATAAATGAATATTATTAAGGGTTAAAAAGTTATATATACATACATAATTAAATTTACTAATTTTACTACATAAAAGAAGTGAAAAAATATGTGTAGGAAATGGAATATTAAGTGAGGTGAGATGAGTTATGAAATCTGTTCTATTATACAATATTAATGACGTTTGCGATGCCTAAACATTTGCTGCGAATTAGATTAAACCGAAATAGTCGGTAGCACTCCACTCCACTTTAAGCCATCTTTTTGAATGTGAGTCGAGCCCCGATGAAAAGGCTATTTAATCTGTGATTATAACGGAAGACTAGGCTGTATGGACTAAGTTTCCTTTGCCTTCCCAGAAAGGGAAAATTGAAGTGATAATCTTTGTGAAAAATTATTTATTTATTGTAATATTACTATATTTATGTGTGTGGTAATTGTGAAACAATACGCTATTTGATTTGGAGATGGTCGTTTGTATATATTTCCAGCAAGGAAAGTGTCGCAATGGTCAAAGATGTCGTTACGAACATGTTTACTCATCAAAATACTCATACAATGGTAAGCGGGAGCCGTTCGGCAGATCTCCATTGTCATGCGATGTGTTGATTGTTATGCGTTTATTGCGCCGACAGCGAGCAGCACTCACGCGGAATACGCCGTCGCTGGTGACAAGCTGAGCGCCCAGGTGGCTAGCGACGCGGAGGAAGTGCTGCGGGGAAACATCTGGCCGCTGACGGGATATTCGCCGTTCCGAGACAAAGGCGAGTTCCCTGATTTGACGGACGTGTCACCAGAGGAAAGCCGCTTCCTGTACTACGAGGCCGCTCGCAACAATTCAGCAACCGAAGCCGTGAGTGTCGCGTTACGCCCCGCTCGTTGCATCTTGCGGAAGCTGTACCTCCATGCTTTGTTACAGGTCAAGTTTCTTAACAAGCTGACAAGTGAAGCTCGCAAGAAATATGAACTGTTGCTGCAACCGTCCGAAGCCACAATCAAGACAATCGGAGCTTTATACAATGGCGACAAGCCAATTCCTACACCGTTCTCAAACATGTACATTCAAAAATATGACCCTACTATTTTCTGGGGCTCATCGAACATCAATACCGCAAATAACATTTTTAATGAACAAAATGATTCTAACAATGTATTTCAAAATGGCTCATCACTTTTTACTCATAATGCACAATCTGTCTTTGCACAGGGAGTAAAAATTGCACAATCTGTATTTGCGCAGGGATCAGCCAACCCACAATCTGTATTCGCCCAGGGGTCAGCCAACCCACCATCTGTATTTGCCCAGGGGTCAGCCAACCCACAATCTGTATTTGCCCAGGGGTCAGCCAACCCACAATCTGTATTCGCCCAGGGATCAGCCAACCCACAATCTGTATTTGCCCAGGGGTCAGTCAACCCACAATCTGTATTTGCCCAGGGATCAGCCAACCCACAATCTGTATTCGCTCAGGGATCAGTTAACCCACAATCTGTATTTGCCCAGGGGTCAGCCAACCCACCATCTGTATTTACCCAGGGATCAGCAAACCCACAATCTGTATTTGCCCAGGGGTCAGCCAACCCACAATCTGCATTTGCTCAGGGATCAGCAAACCCACAATCTGTATTTGCCCAAGTGAATCAAAGTAACACATTAATGAATGATGCATTGGCCACCAGCCAGGCGCCGGTCACCTCCATTTACAGCAATCAAGAGCAACTGTCTGAGAGTGATTTGGCCGAGTATAATGCACAAGAATTCACATTGGGCAGAGTGCCTTTGTTGCCTCCGACACTGCAACTCTGCTCTCATTAATCATAATCAATAATACAAATGATAACATATATGAAACGAGTTTTATTGTTAAAGGTGCGCCGCTGAAGGGGACAGTTCACCCAGATAGATTTGCTTGTCCACTCCTGCCGACAGAAGGATATGCTCACGCGGGTGAAGGTCGACGGCGGTGACCGCAGCGCGATGACCTCCGAGATCATAGAGCAGCGTGCCGTCGTGAGCCCACACTCTGACGCGCCTCTCTGCGCCTCCGGCCGCCATCAGCGCCGAGGGGCCTCCCCAAGCGCATCTTAGCAGCAACTTGTCCGGTCCGGATCTCGCGGCCCCAATCGTGAGCATGGCCCTCTCCGCGGGCGTCCACGGCCGCACGTCCCATGTGCGCAGTGTGGCGTCCGCGCCCAGCGATGCCAGCTTCCCTCCACACGGGGAGAGCGCCAGCCCGGTCACTGTGTCCGAATGCCCACTCAGTCTGTAGAGTGTATCATTCTTGCGGAGGTCCCACACTTTAATAACATTGTCCAGTCCACCTGTCATCAGTACATTGTCTTTCACCACAACCGATGTCACCGGATACGAGCAGTCCAAGGAGGCTGTTGCATTGCGGCTCCTGTCATCCCAAACCTTGGCCATGCTGGAAATTAATTTTACATTCATTATTCGCATATTCCAATGCTACAAGACCAGAACAAATAGGGTTCCAACAACAATTCGTTACAGCAATCTCACAGCAGGATATTGTTAATGAATGTTGGAAAAACTAAAGTAATTATAGACAGAAAGAAAGTGGAACGAGGCAAACAATTTTTTTACAAGGGATGGGAAGTGTGATGAAGATATTGAGAGAAGAGGGCAAAAGGGTAACGTAGTGAACGGTGCCATCCATAGTATAATGAACAGACAAATAATGGCCGAAAAGGCACGGATGGCTGTTCATAATGCGGTGCTTCTTCCTACATTAATTTGGGTATGGCAGAAGAAACATGAGAGTAGAATTAACACTGTAGAAATGCGGTTGTTAAGGAGCAATAGATGTGGTTTGAAAGACGATGTAGTGACAAAGGAATGCTGCAAAGGTTTGGGCACATGGAAAGGTAAGTGAAAGTAGATTGACGAAAGGAATTTATAAATCTCATGTGGAGTCACTACAGTTTGTGTAGTGACAAAGTCTGCAGTTTGTGAGCATCAACAGGACGGCGCCCATCACTACATCCGTTTCGACAAGATCCTTGCAAAGGAAAGTCGACTGATACCCAGGATGGTACGCGAGGCTATTGAGATTAAAAAACATCCTAATTTTAATAGAGAAGGTGGTTGGCGATTATCTAACACCTGGGACCCCATAATTCACAAACTCAAGTCCCAAGTCCAGCAAACTGCCAAACCAGATGACACCGTCAGTTATTTTGCAAAAATTTGAAATAAACCAGGAACAGAAAAACAAAATATCAAACGGGGTAGTTTTGAAAACAATAACAGCATGAACCAATAGGATGACCAACACCTCAGTCTCTCCGTGACCACGATGGCTGCAAAGCTCTCGAAACGTCGGAATAACGAAAAATTGTAAAATCAAAACCAAAATAAACGTGATAGTAAGCCGCATAAAATTTGTTTAATTCATCAAGTATATGTTGTCATCACCTGTCATCTGATCCTGTCACTAATCTATGATTGTGTCCGGCATTCACTGAATTCACCACAAGGGAATGTCCTTTGAGTCTCCTAATCCTGCAGCCGCGCACTGCATCCCACACGCCCGCACTGTTGTCCGCTGACGATGTGTACAGCACAGAGCCGTCATCATTGAAGCTCAACTCCGTGATGGCCCCGCTGTGGCCCTTCAGCACGCACACATTGTCACAGGAGCCATACACCTCCCATATGACTGAAACACACACAAATCACTGCTGTTGCTCATCATCATTACATTATATTCACTCTCATGTATCACTCGCTCACAGATTTGTCTGTCGAATCCCGCCGAAGCGAGATGTTTGCCCTCCGGATGAAACTTGGCGGTGTAGATCTCCCCCTGGTGTCCTTCCAACAACATGATTGGGGCGAGCAGGTCAGAAGTGCGCGGTACCTATCACGTGAAAATACAATAATTTACATAAAACGCAATCAGCGCTGAGACAAGTGCTGAACGTTAACCTTACCGAAGCAGTGACAACGGCTTTCTCCCTAGTCCCCGCTACTGCAATTTCCTGTCGCCCTCTCTTAGCCGGCACCACGCCATATTCTTCCGCTTTGCGTTTCACCTCCATTTCCATAAATATCAATGACAATTTGATATAAAAGCCATCACACAGCAAAAAACGACGACACGGTTTACTCAAGGTACATACATTGATCATTCAGAACATTGTTTGGCAGAGAGTTGGCTGACAGCTTGATTCCGAATTTACCATTTATGATCAGGCGTGCTAAAAAAAATTTGTGATAATTATATACACTACTTTGCATTGAGGTTACTCGTTTAAAATTTAAAAAATATAGTTCGATCTTCGTTACAGTTGAAACTAATGCGCTTCTTAAGATCAAAATTTTATATTGTCTGTTTATATCATTTATTCCTTACTAGCTGTGTAACCCGGCGATAGTATTTTGTATACGTGAGAATGCAAAATACTATCATAGTGATCAATATAAACATATCTAAAGAGAAATCCGAAAAGATTTGTCCGATGTAATAAGCCTTTTTAACTTAAATTTAAATTCTATAATATAATTTGCTTGTTATATCTCGCTCAAAAAGCTTGTAAGTGCCGGTTTCAACTAGGCTGGCATAGCAGATGTGACTGCTACTTACAGTTTTTTAATTGTAGCAGAGACCTCCATTTATGGACCGCACTCCAACTTAACATCAGACAGGGTGCCGTCACAATAAAAATAAAATGTACTTGACATACATTTGTAACGAGTCAATACTTTAAAACAAAGCAGTAAGGTTCATTTTCAATTTATTCACATAGAAAGCTCAAAGTTGCTCAAAGTGCTCAGAGACCATTTCAGAATGACATGATTGACAAATGACAAAAATAAATCAGTCAGAGATATCTTATGTCTTATTTGACTTTCTGTCGACTTTCGAATTTGATATCCCTGCGTACGCGGTTCGCCAATCGTGTATGTGTAAAATTCTTGTAGGAATGTCGAATGATTTACAATGCAGAGGCTGCAGTTGACTCTCGCCATCATAAAACCACACGCCGTGAAGAACCCAGTGGCTCTGTCTCGCATCCGGCATGTTCTTAGGAGCGAGTTTGTTGTGGTGAGGACGCGGCGCCTACTCATGACGCGAGAGGCCGCCGGCAAATTCTACAAGGAGCACGAGGGCAAGTTCTTCTATAACCGCCTCGTGACATTCATGAGCAGGTGAGCCGCGGACGGACGGTGTCCCATAAGAGACGCAGACGCGCGCTCAGAGCGGATTGTTGCAGCGGCTGCGTGGACGTTCATTGCGTGGGCGGAGCGGATGCTGTGCGGCGCTGGAGGGCCGCCCTCGGGCCCACGGCGGTGAGTCGCGCGCAGTTCACGGCGCCGTGCAGTCTGCGCGCGCTCTTCGGCCTTTCGGACACGCGGAACGTGGCGCACGGCTCAGGTAAAGGACCGCTCGCGCACGCCACGCTTGCTGACCGACCCACACTAATGGACTTTGTGCTCCGCAGACTCTGACAGCACAGCCGAGAGGGAAATACAGTTCTTCTTCCCGGACTTCTCGTGGAGCCAATGGAGAGAGAGGGAGCCGCTCTACCGACATGGAAGACTCATATTTGACAACGCCCAATTCCACCACCTGCCCATAGGATGATGTTTCAATGAAAAGCCCATTAATTGTTAATATTAAAGAATATAATGTCCAAAACTTGTGCAGTACACTTATTATTGTCATTAGTGTGTTAACAAATCTAAAATACTAAATTATCACAAATTTACAATAATTTATCACTTCAATAAGGCCTAATAGTATTATAATAAACACTAGTCATTGACTTTGACATAGACGGTGGCGCGGGAGAACACTCGGATGCCATCTTCCAGCTTTGCCAAGCGGGCCTCCAACTCTGCCTTCCGGGCGCGCGCCCTCAGTGTGTCCGTGCGCACGGGCAACTTGTTCAGCTCGCACACCAGCTCACCGAAACCTGCCAATGCATAAATATGTGTTAGAAGCCATGCGACATATATACTTTATATTCATTTGTATATGTACAATAAGTCTAATACAACTTTCTTATAGAGTAATATTTGACTTCATTATCCCTTTACATTAAACTCTAATATATAGATTGATAAAAAAAAAAAACTAAAATACATTATTAAAAGGAGTCCCTTTAGGCAAGGTTCCGAAGATACTGGCAGCGTTCCCCCTTTGAATAGCTAGACTAATTCTTTGTCCAAGGTAGCTACCAACTCTTCGGTCTTCTGTGATGTTGACTAACCTTTTTGATATTTCCTTGATATATGTACAATTATATATTGTAAAAGGCAACTTGCCCTCCAAATGGCAAATAATAAAACATTGTGCTCCATCAATGGAGGCAGTGTTAGACAATGGCCATCATTAACAAAACATCACTTACTATGCCTAAGCATCCTGAGAGTCTCCTTCCTCTCTGTGTCTGGCAAGAGCACATGCCCAGAAGGCAGCTCCTCTGCCGCGCTCTCCGCCCCGGCTGTGCTGTTCCTTCTCTCGCGCAAATATTTGGGCACCACACCCTTCTGGTAACCTGCGGAAATTCACAACCAATGAACACCACCATTCATCTCATAGGCTGTGCCCAAAGTAGCAGCTCACCTTGCGGCAGATAAGGATCCCTGTTCTTATCTTTCCTTTCGAGGATGGCGTCAATCCTGTCCCTGGCGTCGCCGGGCAGCAGCGCGCGGTCTCCCTCTGCGTCGCCGCACTTCAGTTTGTCCGCCGTCTGGCAGCCGACGTCGCGCGAGCATTCGGGGTCTCTGACAGAAGTCGCGCTGCCCTCGCTGCGGAGATCCGGTGCGGGGCTGCTTCGGCTGTCCTTGATCTTGACGAACTCGGCAACGTCGCCTTTTTTAAGACGCACTTCTGGCGTTCTACCGCGAGTCACCGCTGCAGCGGGTTGTCTCGCTCTCTCCGAGCCTTTCGTTTCGCTCGTCTTTCCCTGCATATGTTTCAGCTGCTTCATATTTTCTTTGATGAAATTTCTTTTTTGTTCCTTTTCTGAAATAAAAGCCAGTTTGAGCGAAAGTCGCGGCCGTTCAAGGCGCCATGGCGACGGCCCGTAAATAATACTCACTCGGTTCGGGGAATATCCCCTTCAACGAATACATCGCGCCTGGTCTATCTATATAACGCGCATGACACACATTATTTAGTAAGAAACTTATTCGACGTTTTAAAAGAAATTTATGTGCATTTCGGACACTCCGAATGTAATTATACTTTGATTACAATTTACGGTCGGTTTTTGTCACAAATCAAAACTTTTCAAATAAACGTCATTTCGTTTTGTCTATGGTTACTTCGAGGGACTCCGGCCGTTTTGTTACAAAATTAAAAAAATATATTTTATTGAGCGCTTCAGTTTTCAAATACGTAATCGGCTACGAAAAAGTGGCGATAAGTTTAATAAGCTGTTTAATCAAAACGGGACATATTTCCTAGGCGAATAATCCGGCAACAGATAACGACACCTGTCCCGCCTCCGCGTCAATAAAATGCTACAAAAATATGCAATATCACGAGTCGGCAGAAAGTTGCAAAATTACGACGATCTGCGAATGTTGGCGGCCCTTCCCAGACACGTCCCAGAACGAACGTGGTAGGCGATAGCGGAACGCGGTAGGACCTGCCTTTGTGACGGCAAACGGTTTGATAGCATCTCTGCGTGCAGGGCGGATGTGTTGCAGAGAGAGGAGCGCGAGTTGACGGCAATAGAAATGAGGGAAATAGTGCTGCAAGAAGTTGACAGAGTTTGTGCTCAGCGAAGCATCACCGCGGCTGCCGCGGGTCACTTACTGCGGGCGTCCGCGCGCTCTTGGGCAGCCCTGCTGCGTCTGGAATGGGCGGTGGGTGCGGACGCAGAGCACACTCGCTGGTGCCCCTCGCCGCCGCCGCCCGCCGCTGTCGCCGACGCTGCCGCTGGTGTCCCGCTGACGCACGACGGTGGCGCCGCGCCGGAAGCCCCGCGCGACGCTCACTTTCCCAAGGTCGGCCCGCAACAGCAGTGCGACATACCACAAATTTATTGGTGAGCGCTGACGTATCGCATCGCGGACGTGCATTGCGACACCAGAAGTGCGATGACGTGTCATTGTTTAGGTTTCCCGGTCGCGTGCGTTTGGTGGGGGAGACACCGGAATCCGTGTACTCGTCGTCGACGCAGTGGGACCGTGAATCGCGCTGGTGCAGAACCCCCCGATCCGCTGACAGCGAGGTGCTCCAGCGTGTTACGGACTATGGCGCAGGGGAGACCGCGGCGGAGGTGCTCACTTTTGTTGTATTTATCAATCTGCCTCCAAATCTGCTCACAGTCGCAATTGTGTCGATTGTAATGTTTTCGTTGCAGATGTCCGCGAGTTGCAAGTGCGAGCCGCTCGGGTGCAGTGCAAGCGAGCTGCACAGAGGCAGGTATGTGGGCGACACCGCTTCTCTACGTATATAATTATGTTTATATGTATGTGTGTGTATATGTTTCAGTATGAGTTCGCGCACCAAGCTTCCGCCGCTCAAGAACAGCACCTTCACTGAAGCGCCTAACTGAGCACCCGCTATAGCTCGTGCACATTATTCAGGCGTTGTTGTACTAATAAATTAATACTCAAAATTAATACTAGTGGAGTTTCATTAATCCAGCCTGCATAATATACGATTATTTGTACTAAATATAATATTTTCATTTATAGCATTAAAAAGAAGTCAGAATGGGACAGTGGCGTAGCTTGAGAGTCAGCCGCCCGGGGCGGAAAAAAAAATTGCCGCCTCCTTATTTAGCAATTTCAATCATAGGACAACAATAATATGAATTTCAGATTCACATTTTAACGATTTATTTTAGTTTTTTTTTTAATTTTGTCGCCCTCTAAATTTTTACATTCGTAATTTAGGTTGCCTAGTGCCCATAACCACAGAGCTTGTATGAAGAGAATTGTAGATGTGAAGGAAGCAAGGGAGCTGTGTAAGGATCGTGGTAAGTGGCGCTCCATTGTCTCTGCCTATCCCTGTGGGAAAAGGCGTGACAATTTGATTGATTGATAACATGGACGAATAATCATAATGGACAGCGTGTTAAGGTGTTGCCGCTCTTGTATCTATCCCATCAAAAACAATACTTGTCAAAAAAACCAAGTCTCGCAACTCAGTTGTTCTGCGGTAAAAAGTTGTGAGATCTTTGTAATACCAAGTCGGTTATTAATTTATTCAGTCTCTACTTAAGCAACTTTCTGTCTTAATACGTCCAGTCTCTAAGACCACGATCGTGGTCCATAACAATTGAAAATCAATTGTGTCTGGAATCTCAGTACTCGAAGCATTAAGTTGTTACGTAATAATTAACAGCATCTTATAGTGACGCATATCAATATTAAAATTCTTTAATGTTTTATATAAATATATTGAGACTTGGCCATCGCCTGAAAACACGTGTAAATTCAATCGCCTGAAAACACATGTAAATTCAATTATTTAGTGCGATCGTGGTCTTAGAGAATGGACGTATTAAGACAGAAAGTTGCTTAAGTAGAGACTGAATAAATTAATAACCGACTTGGTATTACAAAGATCTCACAACTTTTTACCGCAGAACAACTGAGTTGCGAGACTTGGTTTTTTTGACAAGTATTGTTTTTGATGGGATCTCATTTCTTTTTGTATTTTGTAGACAGTTCAACTTTTTTCCTTTTCGGTACCTTCTACGTGTCTCCATGCTCGTCACAAGTATACACTTGTAACTCATCCCAATGCGCTACCACATACTCGATTATAGCAAGTCTAATATCATACGACGACTCAATATTATCATACATAGAGAATGACAAAGAATGAAATAAACACGAACCATCACCAGGTATAGGAATAACCCAGTGTGGACAAGGCTGATCATTCACATACAGTATTACTGAATCCATTGCGACTACCTACAAGTTAGATTGCAAAGTTATTTTTATGCAGAAATACGATTAGGTAATAAGAAATTTATAAATACTTAGGTACTTAAAGTATCAATATTTAATTTAAATTATTTATCCGAACAACGTCCAAATTGTAAGCAAATAATATCAGTAAACCAATGAGAGTAGCCTTTAGTCGTCAAACTAATATAGCAATCGAAATTATCAATGAAAATCGCAAACTTATAGGTAAGAATTCTGGGCACATCCGAACAGCATTGGGTCGCTCGCGCGTATGAGCGCGGCTGCTGCTCGCTCGGCGACATTCACCTTTCCGCGCGCCCCGCCACTGTCCCCGCCCCGCGCGCTCGCGCTAGCAATAATAATAATTGCCGTAAAATAAATAAAATCTTAAAACATCGTTACGAATAAAGCCAATATTGAAAAATTTAACTGAAGACTTGGCTGTATGGGCTTATTTTTTTTTGCTAATAATAAAAAAATAATAATTTTTTGGTCTTTTCTAGATTTTTTAGTTTTTCCTTGATTCATACACCAAACACTACTTATATTCCAAATTTGAAGCTTCTAGGTCTGCTAGAAGTGCCTTAGAGTTTTGATGATCGGTGAGTCAGTGAGTAACAAAATTTAAGAAATTTGACCCGTTATAATTCTTAAAATACTGGTTCAAATTGAATGAAATTTGAAATATACGTATCTTTACAATGCCTGCATGTGGTTACTGAAAATTTCAGTCTTCTAGTTTTATCCATAACGAAGTTACAGGGGGTCGAAAATGGTCTGAATTGCTTCGAGAAAAGGAATGTACGGCCGTGACGCTTTGCTCGACTTGGTCGGGGCACGGCCGTGCCCCCAGATGTTCAAACCAATGAACTTGTCTCTCTGTCTAACTCACAAAGACTGGGCGCGAGTAAAAGTGAAAGCTATTGTAAGTTTGGCAACCGTGCAATGTCTGTGTATTTTGTGTCACTTCATGACCGACTAGTAGGCCATAACATCGGGTTTTCGTGCGGCATTTTAGCGAAATATTGAAAACTCTCCGTGTTTTGACTAAATTTGATTTGCAAAAGTGGAAATATGTCGTGTTCAGCTGTGTTTTGTTCATCGAGAACAACTAAAGGAGGAGTAAAAGACCCGGAATTATCATTTCACACGTAAGTCTTTGTGAGAAGTTTTATGCTAAAATAACTAAGTTTTGTTACAGTTAAATTATAAAATATTCAACATTAATGTGTTTTATGTTATTCAATTTCATATCATGGTGATAAATCAATGGTAATAAGCATTAATTTATATTAATGAGATTATTGTTTTTAGGCGTCACTGCTAGTGATGTAGATACACGGATATCGATAGTTAGTTATAAAACTTGTACTTGTTTCCGAAATGTCCCGAAATAAGAAAACAGTGGATCAAAGCTGTGAGACGCGAAAACTGGGAGCCAACTAAATATTCAAGGCTTTGCTTGAAACATTTTAAAGAATCAAGCTTAATCATGTTGAGTTATTTTTTGATGCAGTTAGATCAATGGGGGGTTTTAATAACAATCCTTCCGCAACACAGTTCAGGGCAGCATATAAAAAATTACTCGTCCACGCCGAATTCAAAGCCGCCGAGGTAAACTGTATTCCGTTAGAAGATATACATATTTTAAAGGTTACACAAAAATCCCAATATGTTAATACGATTCTCTTACAAAACACAGAATGTTGGAACACTTAGAAGAAATAATGCAGCAGGAAATCGTACAGAATGATGATCATTGTTACTTGGGTGACCCGAGCCTTACGGAGTATGCCGAAGAAGTTATTTACTATATATCAGGGTTTGTTGTAAAACGTTGAGAAAGAAAAACTGTGAAGACTGTTTGTCGGCATTAAAAGGCCCCAAGAGATCTTCATTGACATCAACTAAAGATAAAGGAGGGCTAATTTACCCGAGTGAACTATGTGAAAGAATTCTGCGCCATTTTCTCTTACATACTCATCATCAGGGCCGTCTTAAGCATATTCAGCGCCGGGGTGCGAAAGTCAAGGCTCCGCTCGCGTGGTCTCAGTGTAGTAGGTACCTATCGAAATTTATGGCGGTCGGCATGCGCCCCCTAGGACTCTGCGCCCGGGTGCACCGCACCCCTTGAACCCCCGGGTAAAGACGGCCCTGCTCATCATAGCAAAATTAACAACAAAGACGTGCATAAAATGATTCGAAACGTGATATTACAGGCTATGCACTCATCGAATTACCAAAATATATTTCGTTCTTTAAATGAACATCAATTAGATTTCAGTTTTTTTGAAGATCATAAATATCTTCTTATAAAATCGATCTGCGAAAAGTATTTAAATCTAAGAATCCTTTTTATTATGAAAAACGCTGTAGTGGAAAAGAGCGTCAGAAATTTTTATAATAAATTAGTGCTATTTAAAGGTCATAAATTTATTAAGAATTGTCCACTTATATAAACAACATTTAGAAGTTGTTTAAAATATATTACATAAAAAAAATATCAAGAACCAACTACGCGATCAACAGTTTTCATCACCAGAAGAGGCTGTTGAAGAGTATCAAAAACATGTATCTGACGTCACCACAGAGGAGTGGCACAAATGTTTTAAAAATTGGTTCAATCATATGAAAAAGTGCATTGACGCAAAGCGAGAATATTTAGAGAAACAATAAATTCATTTTTGACCATTAATAGTATTTTTTTATTATTAATTCCGGAAATTTTTAGTGTGCCCCACGTAGTAACAAATAATATTGCTAGAATCTAACATTATTTGTTGACAAAAATATATATTTTTTAATAAAACTCATTTTAGCTAAATAAAGTTTAAATGACGTTTTGAATTTTTATAAATAAGGGGTTAATTTAGTATGTATTGTTTCGCTTTTGTGTAGAGTTTATCGAGATACATTTATCTTCTTTCTATCTTTTTATAACTTATATTTTTATAAATTATATTTATCAAACGTAAGTTTGATGTAAGACTCCAACTTGTCGATAGCTTAAGAATCATATCGATATTGTAAGTGCGTCCTTAGTCACGCACACTAATACAGTTTTAGAAACTCACACCATCAAAAAACGGACAGACTTTTAAAGCAATGGCTCCGTCCATTGTGATTATTCGTCCATGATTGATAATTTAGAAGGTTGTCACTAGTTTTGATGATCATTTGACACAATAACAATTGACATTAAAATACTTGAAAAAGGATGACGGAACAATTATTCCGCTACTCTTACTACCACGTGACTTTTAATTAAGCTGTATTAAATAATAATATATTATACGGTTACGGATATTATATTTTTAAGGAATATAAGAGTAAAAGCCTGTTATAACGCATGGCATTTAAGACTCGATCAAACCGAATGCGTGAGCGTGGCGTGGCGTGCGCAGGCACCGGTTGTAATGTATGAAACTCTATGAGAGATGCGTTACTTGTGCGCGTGAATTAGCTGTCACGCGCACGCCACGCATAGCTGCACAGCGCCTACAAACAGAGTCCTTGCACGCGCTAAGAGAAGCGGCAACGTCGCACTCAAGCTAGCTGCAATGACGTTGTATTATATGGCATTCCCTGTTAGGTGTCAGACCGAGCTGTCACGCTCACGCAGCTGTCCTACCTGCGCAGTAGCTGTGCAGCAGCGTTGTATATTTTTACAATTTTTATCAAGTTTTGAAGTTAGTTTTGTGATATTTACAATGGACAAGGAAAAATTAATTGATGCAATAAACATTCGAGAAAAAATCGTCACATATTTTAACAAACCTTATACCAATTGCCAATCTTTCTCTGGTTCTAATATCCTTCCTGTAATTGGTATCTAATTTACGGATGTGAGGTTTTACCAAATCATGTAACTCTTCAAAAGAACTTTTTGACATATGAAAATATCAATAAAAACGATCTTCGTAGGATTCGAGCTCTCGACATTGTACATTATAGTCACTACATTCCTTTTTTTATTAATATCATGGACCCAAAGCCTCTTTGGAGCAGAAGAGTCTTGACATAACAGCAACAATAATGCTTCTTCACCAGAAGAACTGCTGCTGTGCAACATCTTTTTGCCAAATGCACACAATATGGCTTCTGTCAATGTAGCTTGCACGCACCGATACTCTGCGTGACGTGTGCAGCTGTCCGTGATGTATGCAGCTCTGCGTGACGTGTGCGTATGCAGCAATCCGGTGTGTCAGTGCTGGAACGCACACGCAAAGGTTGCCAACACGCACACGTCACGCGCTGCGCTAGGTCTGACCCAGCCTTTAGTCTCCACCCCTATTCGAAATTATCCAAAACTCATTACGGATTCGGTCAGGCTTTTGTTTCGGATATCCGGTAGTTTCACTTACGGAGCTTAATAACATCCCTAAAACAAACATCTCTATATGGCTATGAAATTTGAAGATTTCCTTCGATTCCCAGGGGATCCCCCCATTAAATCCTAACTTGGTGACAATGTAAACGCTTCGAGAGTATACCTTCGCAAACAAATAAAGAATTTTCGAAATCAATTCATAATTGACGGCAAATATACACAGGAAATCGAGGGTTTTCCATGGGATCCTCTCATCAAATTCACATTTGGTCAAAATGGAATAACCCCGAAGGTATACCCTTGCAAAAGGTATACCTTTGGAGAAATCAAGAAATACAGGTATATAGCAAAAATGGTCAATGTAGTCGTCAAATAAATACCTACGTTTTATTAGGGATAACTCAATAACTACTGGTCAGATCCTAATTAAAATTGAATGCAAATTATTATCATAATCGGTTCACCCAGGAACAAGTTATGAAAAAAAACATACGGTTTAATTCCATAACTCCTCCTTATTGGGAACTCGTTCAAAAACAAGAAAGTAAAACCTAACATTTATAGCGATTATAACTTTGTCCCTTAAGCTTTCCCCACACCGCTGCGTTTTTACCGCGTTCTTAACGCATGCGTTTTTGCGATATATGTTTTTAGTACAAAATGTACTGGGACGGCTATGAAGTTACACACCGCTGCGATAATAACGCAGCAAAACAAGTAGAGCGCATGCGTTCTTGCGTTCTGCGATATTCCGATAAGAGGAGGGGTACCTAATTCTAAGTATTGGGACGCAGGGTTGCCAGACGCCGAATATTTTTTCTCGTACCAGAGTTGTCATTTATCTCGTACATTTAGTTACTCAATCTTTGATTGATTGATTGTAAATGACATTAAATACATAATGTTATATGCTACCGTGCTGTACGTCGTACATAATCATTGGATTTCATGAAATATTTTTCATAAAATCTAGAATATTTTTATTAAAATACTAGGAATAACGAAACCCATGAAATGTAGTTTTAACACCTAAAAACTTTAAAAAAAATTAAACTGCCGGCACCTTATATTTTTCGTCAAAAATCTGGTATATACTGTACAGTATAGCCATGACGCAGTACTCTCTGTAGTCTGTGGGCGAATTTTTTTGATTGTGTCGACATAGCACCCCGCTTGATGTTAAGCTGGAGTGTGGTCCATGAATGGATGCCACTGCCACTACAATTCAATAACCGTGAGTAGCGAAAACATCCACTATGCCGGCCTAGTTGGAACCGGCAACTTAAAAGCTGATCCCGAAACGCGACTTAATCACTTTACGGTCTGTATACTTGTAAGTGGTGGTACTAGCCCGGATCGGCAGACTGGGTATCACCTCTTTTTTTTAACAAATATTTGATTTGCAATATTAATTATCAATATTAAATATTACAAATAAAAGCTATGAAACAAATATTTGCTCCGACCGGGAATCGAACCCATACTGGGTACGATCGATCCGTACATCCTAAACCTGTAAATTAACTTGCGTTTCTAAAGGAGAGCTTACCCCCGGGAATATATTCGACTATTCATTCGGACCACAATGCCTTAGCTTCTATAATTCTATAACGCTTTATGGGTTTCGCTATTCCTAGTATTTTAATGAATAAATTATGAATTTAATGGTATTATATGTTACTGATTAATGCTTTGGCCCAAAGACAAAAGGACGTTATTCATTTTGGGCTTTTATGTACTACTTTTGTAATGTCCGATGATGAAAAAATATATAAATGGTAGTTTCGATACTTGTATTGATAATACTAATAACAATTTTGCGTTTAATTGCTGTACAATAGAGTTATTTAGAAAAGAGGATATGAATTTTGTATCATCTGTTAATCAACGCCACATTTGTTCTGCTTTGAACTGTCATAATTATAGTTTGATGATTTTGCACACCTAAACTATGCAAAATAAAGGATATATTCCAATTACATTGTAATTTTCGTACATCAAACTATTTTAAAATCTATATGCAACTGTTAATACAATTAGGCCCAAGTCCCCATACAAAATGAATGATGTCCTTTGTCCTACCACTAGTGACAAATAAATGACAACCCTGGTACGAGAAAAAATATTCGGCATATGGCAACCCTGTCTCGAAACGCACGATAAAAACGCAGCGGTGTGGGGAAAGCTTTATTTTTCTGACAACATTTACTACCTGGACTATCACCAGTTCTTAATGGGAGGTAATAACAGCTACTTACTTATCTAATTTGAAGACACCAAATATGTTAATATGTTGTGCCCAAGACACAATTTGTGCAGATGTATACACATAGGTGCTGGTGGGGCTCATCACATCAGATCTCACCAACGGTTCGAACTATCGAAATAATTCAAATTGTAATATTTGAAAGCGTTGACATCTGATGGCGGGGCTCACCGAGACGTATATCTCCTGCATTGGCACAAATGCTGTCTTTTATGGGCCCTATTCACGCTAAGACCTGTATGTATCATTGATTTGGTATCACGACGTGTTACAATGTTTTAATATTGCTGGTGGCAGCTAACGTGGGTAAAAGGAGGAGCGGTTTAGTGTTAGAATAAAAGCGATGTGTTTTAATATGAAATGTATTTAATATATATAATAAATGCGTTGGCAACGCACTATCACATAAAGTGGACTACGAGAGAGCGCGGCTTGCAGCTGCACGTCTAATAATACTATACACACACACACACACACACACACACACTGAGATCGCACACCCCACTTACAATTGTAATATCACAAACAATAAAACTAATCACTAAACAATATATTAATCTGGCGGCCTCGCTGGCCTCTGAGATCATCGCGCGCGGAGCCCGCGGACCCGCTCCATGTTGCATCGCCCGGCTGACTGGAGCCGTTCAGCTCACTCCGCCTCGCCGCGGAACAGACGCTTCTTGCTCACCTCGAACGATGGACTGATCATGATCGTGCCGCCGCGAGTCAGATTCCTGCGAAAGAACAAACAACCCGCAGTTAGCAACGCGCATACACGAACGCTCAAACGGTGCATGGGTATAGGGCACTCACTTGAGGAACTGCGGCAGCATGCTCGTCCAATTTGCGGCGTCGTGCTGCAGATGGATGTGAATTTCGTGCGTGGTGAGCATGTCCGGGTGCGCCTTGAAGGCGGCCAACGTGTGCGTGTGCAGGTGCACGATGAGCGCAGCGCCGCGCACTCCGCAGGGCTCCTCCTCGGCGAGGGCGAGCGCGCACCTGGCGGCCCTCGCGAGCAACTCCCCGGGCACGAGCACCTCGGCGGCGGCGAGCGCCCCGCCTGCCTTCGCGGCGCGCAGCTCCCTCTCGAGCCTGGCCGCGAGAGTGCACTCCGCCGACCAGTCGCTGCGTGCTGCACACAAAATGATGCATCGCCGTTAATATTACGCGCGAACACATTAGAAAGGCACATAGAAAGCGTCCGAGACTCACCTTTCTCGCTATTGAAGCCAACATTGAATTGATTCGTGATCGGCAGCACTTCCATTATGTCCAACTTGTGCACTTTTAAAACTAAACACCAACTCTCTATTTATATTATCCGCGATTGTGGCGAGAGGGCACCGGCCACTGCCGTGAATCGAGATAGACTGTCGCGAGCCGGCACGAACGTAGCGCGACGTGACCGCTCCCGCGAAACTTGTGACCTCCACACCCCAGCGTTTTACGTGACAGACTGATGAAACCGGGAAGCGACGGCTTTATATATGCTTGGTGAGGGCGGGAGGCGGGGCACCTCCGCCACCACGTCGAGTGCGCCAGTGCGGCTAGAGCGCCGCGCCGGTTGGCTGTGTCCGCGGTGGTGCACGCCGGCCGGCTTCCATTCTGCCATGGTTCCGTATTGAAGTGAGATAATAGTGTTTTTATTTTATCATATACCTGGTGCGTTCAGTTCGGATAACAAAGAATGAAGTTTTTTCTCATACACATGATGACACGAATAATTAGTGAATAATGTTGTTACGAATTGTGTGTTAAGTGTACCAATTGGTTATTATGATCACTTATTAGCACATCTGAATATAATGTATAATGCGTTGCCCGCTGTCCTAGTTTACCAGAACATGTACTCATTTGTGAGGAGTCCTGGATTGTAGCAATAATAATTATTCCATTCTTAAACTATACTCATCGGTTCGCCACCCTAGCGCAGAGGTGCCTGCTGTGAATTCATTTCAGTTCATATTTATAGCGGCACAACTAGTAAACAAACATTTCCATGCCCTTTATCTAAGGAAAAACTGTTTACTCTATAGAAAAATATACAATGTAAAAAATGTATAGTTATTCAAATTACACATACATTATTTTTACCAAAATACATTTATATGGAAACGGTAACATGTGCCCATTATAATAATAATAATTTCAAAAACATTTTTAGGTAATTCATAAATATTTTGATTGTTGATTCGCGTCACTAGTTATTGTTTATTTTATCGATAATTCGTCATTATGCCGAAAGTTTGTTTACTAATTTTGCTAAGTAAGGAAAAATTTACAATAGTTTCATATTTGATCTTTTTTTTTAAACTTTGGCTCGAAAATTGACAGCATGCCGCCTGATGTCGAGCTGAAGTGGACTGCTACTACAGTTAAGTAACTGCAAACAGTAGTCGCATCCTCCATTTTATATATTATCATTGGTGTTCAAACTATCATATTGTGTAGAGAGATCGTTTGATATGCGCAAGGCATATGGCGCCGGAGCGTCTCTGCTGCATTTGCTATACCTACGTGAAATATGAAATATACATTTCAGAGATGTGTGTGTGTGTGTGTGTGTGCGTTGTATATATTATTTTGAGCCTAATTAATTTCTGGTTAACTGTTGGAATGAATTATCAATAAAGGAGTACATTTATTAAAGTAATGATTGTTTTATTTGTCGTGCCTATTGTTCAGCCATTACGGCATTATAACACAACGGCCTTAGTGCACTCTTCTTACTCAAGGAATTCTTTTTACTATGCCAAACCTCTTCAACAGTCTTGGGTGACTTCATTGCTCACAATAAGGTGCGGTTGGGGTCGCAGAGGACTGACCACGCAGGAAGGGCCGCTCATGTTTTCGACACAAGTCCCCCTCTTGAGACATCTGATCACTTCCTGCAAGGGAAGATGTGCGGCGTTTGTGGTACTGCTGGTCGGCGGATTGGGCTTCGCTCCCTTGGTGGCAGCGCTGCTACATCTCTGAGGATCCATTCACGTGTGCCTCGGCCGTTGCTGATGAGATAGCGCTCGGGATGGAATATTACGTTCCATCCGAGTGTGCATCTCGTAACGACCGGAGCAGGCCCTGGTACCACTGTCACTGTGCGGCTGTGCGGTTATATTTTATTATTCGGGAATATTATAATAATGTCTTCTCAAAGTACGGTGTATAAATACTGTATTGTGCCTCAATGTACGAATACTTCGATCAGTACACCAAATGAAATGTTTATTTGTGTGCCAAAAGGTGAAAAATTCGAAAAAAAAAATAGTTGAATTGCGATGAAAAAGGGACTCCAAACTAATCAAGCATAAGCATGCGTCATTGCTGTGAAGATCATTTCGATATAAGTTGACTGAAAGATAAATTATTTTCTCTCTATAGCTGCTATTCGCGAACTAGTTTACTAGGTATTAGACAAGAAGCAACCGCTTACCTACACTAAGACTGTTTCGTTTTAATAAATATTAGGTGTGGTAAAATTGGATGATTTTAAAACCTATTATAATTCTTTTAAATTGAAATATTAAAAGATAACAAAACACAATTTTCAAACGACCAACCGACTGTCAAACTGGGGACGTTTCTTTTATCACATGTTCATACTTACATCAAACGCATCAAGCAGGCATGTCCTGACTTATTTTCTTTATTTACATTTATTTTATTGTGACACGACATCTTACCTCGACCCACCTGATGATAAGCGAGAGGCGGTCCAAGAGTGACGAAAACTGAAAAAACCGTGTTAGTTCACGGCTGTCACATTCGTCGTCACTATGCCGACCAAAGGTGCTTCTTCACGCATCGCTTTAAGGATCCAAGGTCATAGGATGGAGAGAACATTGCTGGCAAAGCATTCTACTTGTCGATTGTTCTACAAAGAAAAGACGCACCGAACTTTTTAGTTCGACTGCCAATTCGGTCGATAAAATGCGGATGCTTTCCCCGACCTGTGCGGGTATTACGGGAGTGAAAAGACGAGTTAGGAACAAGGCTTAAGAGCTCTTCGAAACATTCTCCTTGGTATAGGCGATAGAGGACGCACAGAGCCGCCATGTCTCTGCGTAGATGCAGGGGCTCCCGAGTTCGCTTGACCTCTGCATCACCTATAATTTAGACAGCTCAGTGCTGCAATAAATCCAGGGTATTGAGAGGATACTTGGCAGAGCCGTCCCAGAGATGCGAACAGTACTCTGCGCAAGAGCGAATCTGAGCCTTGTATAAAAGCAGGCGAAGCACTGGCGCAAAGAGCCACCGCACCTTGTTCAAGATGCCAAGTGGGAGGTGGTCTTAATGGCCCGCTCGATGTGGTCCCTGTGATTCAAGTCGCAGCGAAGGGACATTCTAAGTACAAGGGACAACAAGGACATCTTGTTGCAACTTTTCAATAGGGAAATAAAATATGAAAATGCATAAAAGTTATATATGCTATTGGTTTTCATCTATTATTAAATAAAATAAAATCAAAATTAAAATTTTAAAGGAATCCCCGAAACGCTGCAACCACTTTGGTCATATCATCAGCTTTATAGTAATAAACAACATTAGTCATGGCTCAATAGTTATATCCCTTTAATATCCCTTGGATCCTTATGGTGCATCATCAGATAACTACTCCTGGTCTTCAATTTGATAATGGCCCAGCTAATGGCTCATAGTGAGTAACAATTTTAGTTAAAGCACTATAAGTCCATTTCTTGTTGATTTGCTGATCTGAGAGAATCCATGATCAGATTTTTTAAATCCAGAATGTTTTATTTTATCGCACTAACTTTTCTACACTTAGTTTCCTACCTTCAAGACAAATCTAATGAGCCCAAACTTAGTATACCAAAAAAAAGTTTAAACCCATCCAGGATTTCGTCTCTTACCTTCGAGTTCCATCATCAGAGTAGCTCAGTGGTACCAGTTAAAACACACATGTATTTGTATACGTTTTTATTTCAAATGTTAAGTCACAGATATGTTTAAAAGTAAAGTAAATACCTGGGATTTTCCGTCCGATTAAGTCCGATTTTCCTCTCCGATAGTCCGATCCGATTGTCTGATCAGACAATCGAAAGGCACTCGTGCCATACATTTGTTTGAATACTTAATACACGTCAGATCCGATAGTCGGATCGGATGTCAGAATCGGAAACAACGCCAAGGCGCTTACGATTTTATGGCCGATCCGATTGTCTGAAAGTGCAGTTTTCATACAGAATACAGAAACAAAATAGACGTCCGATTCCTACTTCCGATTTGTAAATAATTTGCTCGACAATATCGGACGTGTATTCCCAGCCTTAGGCCTTAGGCTGGGAATATAAATCCGATTTCGTTTCCGATTGTCTGATCAAACTATCGGATCGGATGCACTCAATATACATTTGATTCTTGCGTCAGACTTTTTCTAAAGTCAGTTGTTCTCGAGCTGTGAGTGCTTGCTTGTCAAGAATTACGGAGCGAAAAGAAAAGATGGACGACGAATTATTGCATACTAGCTGTGCCCGCGGTTTCACCCGCGTAAATTTAGGTTTATAACAGACATATCAAAGGAGGAGGTTCTCAATTCGACTGTTTATGCTTTTTTTTTTGTTTTTATAACACGATAACTCATATAAAAATGACAGACGGAAATAAAAATAAATATAGAAAAATTCCAAATAGCTGAAACTATAGTCAATTGGAAACTATAGTAAAAAATAAATATTTTTATTAAAAGTAACCTTTGTTACTTCTAGTACCTCCAAAATATTTGTATAAAGTTTCATGATGATCGGTTAAGTAGTTGTTGCGTGAAAACGTAACAAACAAACTCACATTCACATTTATAATAATAGTAGGATATGCATATAGTGACAGAAGGTAATAACAATAAAGAAAAATTTCAAACACCTGAAAGTATAGTCTATGGAAAGTATAGTTTATAGTCTTCATAGTATAGTTAATTGGATTGGAATATAGTGAGATGGTATTATAGTACTCTATAATACCATGCACCTATTAAAAATTAATAAACTAAAATAAACAAAAATGAAGTATCATTTTATACGTGTAACACCTAACAAAAAAAAAACCTGCTAATAACTTACCTTGGGCCTATATTACTTTAAGTATACTTACTTAACTTAACTTACTTACTTAACTTAACTTACTTACTTAAGTTATATTTCCCTTGCTATTCGTGTGATCAAGAATGGATTATATAAAAAATTCTAGCAATAGCGGCGACATTTCTCGCCAAAAGTCACGCAAAATGTTCCCACGGGGCGAAAAGCGGGCAGCGGAGAGCCGTTTTGCCACGTTGAATGTTTGTGGAGGAATGAAGGCTAAGTTAGATGAAGTATGTAAGATGATGGATGATAAGAAAATAGATATTTTGTGTGTGAATGAGACGAAGCGAAAGGGCTCAGATGTCACCCACCATGGCCCCTACACAGCAGTCTGGACAGGGGTTGACTCGACAGCCAGAGCGTGTCAGGGTGTTGGAATATTGATGTCTGAGAGAATGGCAGAGTGTATGACTGAGTATGAATGTATGTCGCCCAGACTCTTATGGGTCAGGCTTAGAGTGGGGCTGCACAGACTATTTGTAGTTGGTGTGTATGCCCCGGATATATCTAAGCCACAGACCGAAAGGGAAGAGTTTTGGGAGAGCCTGCGTGATGTTTTGAATGTGGCTAGATCGAATGAAAGGGTTGTAATGTTAGGTGATTTTAATGCATGGGTAGGTGTGCAAAGAGTGAATGTGGACCATGTGTTGGGAAGGTATGGAGATGAGCGTGTGAATGAGAATGGAGTGAGTCTGGTGAATGTTTGTTTGGAGAAGAATCTCCTTGTGACAAACACGAAGTTTTGTCACAAGGAGATTCACATGTATACATGGGAGAGAAATAAAGAGAGAAGTATGATAGATCTTGTGATTGTGGATGAAAGGTTGAAAGTCAATGTTGTCGATACGAGGGTTTATCGCGGGGTCAACATTGGAACAGACCATTTTCTTGTTATGTCAAGAATAAATGGTCTGTTCAAGGGTTGGAGAAACCGCAGCCGTAAGTCGACAACACCGTTGACAAGAATAAAAGGAGAAAAGTTGCAAGATGCAGAAGTGAAAGAGGAGTATGTAAGTAAGTTAAGTGAAAAAATAGGAGATGCCTGTAATTATGAAAATGATAGTGTGGAAGAAGTATGGATGAAATTGAGGAATGGTATGACAGAAGCTGCAGAAGAAGTGTGTGGAGTGAGCAAGAGGAAGAATGTAAGGCCCAACATGTGGTGGGATAAGGAAACGGAAGTATTAGTATGCGAGAAGAAGAAAAAATGGCAGGATCTACTAGCAGTTAAAGCTAGTAGACGAATAAACGCGAGTAAGAAAGATAAAGATGTAAGTAAGGCAATGAATGAGTATAAAGTAATTAAAATTAAAGTGAAAGAATGTATAGAACGAAAGAAGAAAGAGGTGAAAGAGGATGTAGAGAGGAAATTCTCCAGAAATTTCCGGGAGCTGTTCTGGAAACAGGTTAAGATAGCCCGGGGAGGACTGGAGAAGTCTAAAGTGAATGTGGTTAGGGATTCAAATGGTGATTTAGTGACTGAAGAGAAGAAAGTGATAGGACTATGGAAGGAGTATTTTGAAAGTTTATTTGTGGGGGATGATGATACAGCACCAGAGTGTGTTGATGTTTCCTCCACGCTGAATGAAAGTGAATTTGAATGTGATATAGGTGTGAAAGAGATTTTGAATGCATTAAATAGAATGAAAGTTGGAAAAGCGGCTGGGTGTGACAGAATAACTGTCGAGATGCTGAAGAGCGGTGGTCAGCTGGTGGCTTCCTGGTTGTGTTTCCTTTTTAGTAAGTGTTGGGTGAACGGTCGTGTCCCAGGTGACTGGCGCAAGGCTGTCATAGTGCCACTGTACAAGGGGAAGGTGTCGCAACAGGAACCTAAAAATTACCGCGGCATCAGCCTTCTCAGTATTGTTGGCAAGTTGTATGCGAAAGTATTGATTGAAAGGGTGATGCATGAAACAGATGATAAAATTTGGGATGCGCAAGCGGGATTTAGGAAAAGGATGGGATGTATGGATCAAATCTTCTCTTTAAGATGCGTCAGCGAAAAAGTGTTGGCAAAACACCAGAAGGTGTTTTGTGCTTTTGTTGACCTTGAGAAGGCCTATGATCGAGTGAACAGGAGTGAATTGTGGCAGCAGCTGTCCGGGTTTGGGTTGGAGAAGCGTTTGGTCCGTGCACTGAAATCTCTCTATGAGGATTCCAGTGCATGTGTTCGAATTAATGGGGCGCTATCTGACTGGTTTGGCATCTCTAAAGGTGTCAGACAGGGATGTGTAGCGTCACCATGGCTCTTCAATCTATTCATGGACAGTTGTCTGAAAGAGTTGCGTGAAAGGAAGTATGGTTTAAGAATGAATGATTTGGTGATCAAGTTATCCTTGCATCTTCGGCGTATGAGTTACAGGAAATGGTTACTATAATGAATGCGGAATTAGAAAAGGAAGGTATGAAAGTGAATGTAAGTAAAACTAAAGTAATGGTTTTGGAGAGAGAGGATGAAATGACAGAATGTGAGATAATGATAGACGGAAAGAAAGTGGAACAAGTCAAACAATTTGTTTACTTGGGAAGTATGTTTACTAGGGATGGAAAGTGTGATGAAGATATTGAGAGAAGAGTGCAAAAGGGTAACGTAGTGAACGGCGCCATCCATAGTATAATGAACAGCCAAGTAATGTCCCAAAAGTTACGGATGGCTGTTCATAATGCGGTGCTTGTTCCTACATTAATGTATGGAAGTGAAGGTTGGGTATGGCAGAAGAAACATGAGAGTAGAATTAACGCTGTAGAAATGCGGTCGTTAAGGAGTATATGTGGAGTGACGATAGCGGATAGAATAAGGAATAGCACACTGCGTGATAGATGTGGTTTGAAAGAAGATGTAGTGACAAGGATTGACAAAGGAATGCTTCGATGGTTTGGGCACATGGAAAGGATGAGTGAAAGTAGATTGACGAAAGGAATTTATAAATCGGATGTGGATGGATGCGTTAAACAAGGCAGGCCCAGGAGAGTGTTTTCCGACCAAATCGGAGACATCCTTAAGAAAGCTAAATTGCCTAGTGCCCATAACCACAGGGCCTGTATGAGGAGAATTGTGGATGTGAAGGAAGCAAGGGAGTTGTGTAAGGATCGTGGTAAGTGGCGCTCCATTGTCTCTGCCTATCCCTGTGGGAAAAAGGCGTGACAATTTGATTGATTGATTGAAGTATATACCTACCTACTTGAAAATTCGCAAAACGGACACAACCGTCAATGACGTCTGCCCTCACGCGTCTGCTTGCCCGCGTTCCGACTTCTTCCCCCACTTCACTCGCCGTGCGTAGGATTTACGCTACACTATTTTGGCTATAATGGCTTACACATAAGATATAGATATATACTGTCGCGGGCTTTTTTGTAGGTATATTTAAGATAAAGATATTCATCATACATTACGTATGTGTAACTCTAGCCGTTTTGGCAGCGCACGCCAGAATAGCTCGCAGATGGTAGATTTTTATCCTACTTACTTGACACTCATTGTCATATTTTTGACAATTCACACAATATCTTGATAAATTGTAGCCTATGTGTTATTCTGATGTATAAGCTATATTATTTTCATCCATTCAGTAGTTTTGGCGTGAAAGATTAACAAACATCCATCCATCCAAACATCCATCTATCCACCATACTTACAAATTTTCGCGGTTATAATATAAGTAAGGATAATTATTACTACCCCAGATGGGCAGACGGGGTACCACTGCCTACCACTCTTTGACAAGCAGACCTGAAGCAAATATCCATCTCTTTTTATTTAATAACAAATAAATAATTATTTTTCCGACCGGGAATCGAACCCGGGACTTTACGCGCAACAAACCATTCGCCAACCGTTCGTCCACGTCTGTCGTCAAAAATCTTTGCGAGATTGCCAGCATATACATCACAGCATGACCAGTATATGAATAGTAATCATCACTGCTACTTAAGACCCAATCTTTGCTAGTGCAATTGAGATATATCAAGAGCCTTTTGCCGCAGCTATGTTCAAATCCCCAATGCGAATTGAATTGGCTCAAGTAACTGACTGGACGTGTACAAATTGATAAGCACAATATAGAGCCTATTATCTCCTGGTATGAATAGTCCACAATTTTCGGACCCTTATCTAACTTAATGTAGGTACAAGTGAAGTGGCAGCAGAATTACAGTCATACGAATGACTGTAATTCTGCTGCATATTTATTGAGAAAATTATTTACAAATCGGAAGTAGGAATCGGAAGTACAAATCGGACGTCTATTTTGTTTCTGTATTTTGTATGCAAACTGCACCTTCAGAGAATCGGATCGGCCATAAAATCGTAAGCGCCTTGGCGTTGCTTCCGATTCTGACATCCGATCCGACTATCGGATCGGACATGTATTAAGTATTCAAACAAATGTATGGCACGAGTGCCTTTCGATTGTCTGATCAGACAATCGGATCCGACTATCGGAGAGGAAAATCGGATTTGTATTCCCAGCCTTATGCGTGTTTAGGACGGCAACCCTTGTATCTCGCTATGCGACGAAGATTGTTATTTTATGTCAAACAAATATGCCATTTTAAAACACGTAAAAAATGTTATAATTTTTCCCTTAAAATATTCATATGGTGAGGTTGGTTTGCAGTTTAGATCGATTACCTTGATTGCCAAGGGTTTCCGTCCTAAACAGCGCGTCTAAGATCGCTACCGCAGCTAACAAATCGAGCTGATGACCTTGAAACCCCTGATCAGATCCTCATTAATTGTAGCTAAGAACCATCTCGATCACGTCAGCTTTCAAACGAAAAAAACCGCATCGTAATCGGTCCATTCGCTTAGGAGCTACGATGCCACAGACAGACACACAGATACACAGAGTCACAGATACAGAGACAAGTCAAACTTATAACATCCCTCTTTTTGAGTCGGGGGTTAAAAAATAAATATTGCCAATTATTTTCAGGGAGTTTATAGTTTGGCCACCTAAAAACAAAGTAGCTCGGTGTTTGCCTATAGCTTTTAGAAATAGTTATTTCAATGTTCAGTCAATAATAGACTGCTTTGAAATACAAATTTAAATTATTTATTTGTACATTGTACATTTAATAAAATTTACTTAATTGTACATTATTTTACGAACTCGTAAAGTTATGTACAAATAAATAAATAAATGATTAAAACAAGACTAATAAATATGCAAGTTTGGTCTATTCTAAACCAGTGCGAAGCAAATAATTAATAAATGTTAGGCCGTATAGGAATCCGATGACGTCACGCTTTCTTAAGTGAAGGCCAGCTAAAGCTCCTGCCACACCGCTGCGTTTTTACTTACGTTCTTAACGCATGCGTTTTTGCGTTATTGCGTTACGATTCCTTGCACACCGCTGCGTATTTATCGTGCGTTTCGAGACAGCGTTGCCATATGCCGAATATTTTTTCTCGTACCATGGTTGGCATTTATCTCGTGCTAATAGTAGGACAAATGACATCATTCATTGGATGGGGGACTTGGGCTTAATTGTGTTAACAGTTGCATATACATTTTAAAATAGTTTGATGTGCAATGATTACAATGTAATTGGAATATATCCTTTATTTTGCATAGTTTAGGTGTGCAAAATCATCAAACTACAATTATGACAGTTCAAAGCAGAACAAATGTGGCGTTGATTGACAGATGATACAAAATCCATATCTCATTTTACAAATAACTCAATTGCACTGCAATTAAAAGCAAAATTGTTATTAGTTTTATCAATACAAGTATCGAAACTACCATTTATATATTTTTTCATCATCGGACATTACAAAAGTAGTACATAAAAGCCCAAAATGAATAACCAAAAAAAAATAATCCTTTTGTCTTTGGGCCAAAGCATTAATCAGTAACATATAAATACCATTAAATTCATAATTTATTCATTAAAATACTAGGAATAGCGAAACCCATAAAGGGTTATAGAATTAAAGAAGCTAAGGCATTTTGGTCCGAATGAATAGTCGAATATATTCCCGGGGGTATTCCCAGCTCTCCTTTAGAAACGCAAGTTAATTTACGGGTTTAGGATGTACGGATCGATCGTACCCAGTATGGGTTCGATTCCCGGTCGGAGCAAATATTTGTTTCATAGCTTTTATTTGTAATATTTATAATTAATATTGCAAATCAAATATTTGTTAGTATTTTCTTAGATTTTGCGCGAACATTGATTAATGAATTAAACAAATGTTATGCGGCTTACTACCACATAAGCCTAATAACATTACTATTACCAAAATAAACGCGATAGTAAGCCGCATAAAATTTGTTTAATTCAAATATTTGCCCTTTCCGTACGGCGCACGCCAATTGGCGTAAATTTTTTCCTATTTACCGTACGGCGCACGCCAATTGGCGTGCGAACTAAAATGACGATATCTTCGCGAAACAAGTTTTGTTGATAATGTCCTTTCTATACAAGCTTATATACAATGTTCTTAATAATATACTAGCCTTCGTTTTGTAAATCACGATATTTAAAAATATGATCTTTTTTATCCACATACGGCAAACGTAAATCAGAAATTGACAACATTTTGTCTGAACATGATAATGAAATAATATAATTAAAATTTATGTTCCTCATAAATATCGGTCGCATTTATTGATGGATAAACATAATGGCAGATAAATCATAACATGTCCGAATTTGTTTGGAGATGATATATTTTTTTGCCAGGGATCTTATACAAAGTCGTTATTATTGAATAATAATGACTTTGTATTTATGCATTTTAATGTATATTAGTATACCGTCACGGTATTATATACTTTTTTTTTTATTGTGATTCGACATATGACAGCACCCCGCTTGATGTTAAGCCAAAGTGTGGTCCATGAGTGAATGTCACTGCGACTACAATTCAATAACTGTGAGTAGCAATCACATCCACTATGCCGGCCTAGATGGAACCGGCAACTTACAAGCTGATCCCCAGGACACCCCAAGGACACCCGGGCGCAGAGTCCTAGGGGGCGCATGCCGACCGCCACAAATTTCGATAGGTACCTACTACACTGAGACCAGGCGAGCGGAGCCTTGACTTTCGCACCCCGGCGCAGAATATCCTTAAGACGGCCCTGAAAGCACCGCTTCTTTTCACCCGAATACGGCGAAGCACCCGATAATTGGGAATGATTCAAACATATTTTTTATCCAAAACTACTTGAAATACGTATTTCATTATAAACTATAATACACTTGTTCAAATTATATTTACGTGTGTAACACAATGACATAAGATGGAACCTCTAAATATTAAAGGCGGTAGGTTAAAATCTTAACAAATGATTTTTTTAAAAGCGGATTTGCAAATGTTTTACCAACCCCGAAAAAAATGTAAGTTGTTAATTTATTACACAATAAATATCGAATAGTTTGCACATAACAGTACTCGGGTTTCAGATTTTGAGCTTACTTTTTATTAACGTAACTTCTCTAAAGGTCATGGCTTAAACTTGTAACTGTGAACGTCATTGCCGCTTCTTTTTAACCCCCGACCCAAAAGAGGGGTGTTATAAGTTTAGCGCGTATGTGTATCTGTGTGTCTGTCTGTGGCATCATAGCTCCTAAACGAATGGACCTTGCGGTTTTGTTTGTTTGAAAGCTGACGTGATCGAGATGGTTCTTAGCTAAAATTGATGAGGATCTGATCAGGGGTTTGAAGGTCATCAGTTCGTTTTGTTAGCTGCGGAGAGACGCATAATCCGTATTTACTTTTCAACATATCTGTGACCTCACGTTCGACACACCCATGTATATGAATATATGTGTGTTTTAACTGGTACCACTGAGCTACTCTGATGATAAAGCTCGAAGGTAAAAGATGAGTAAATCAACAAGAAATAGAACTATTGTGCTTTAACTAAAACGTTTACTTACTCTGAGCTTTTAGCTGGGCCGTTATCAAATTGAGGACCTAGAGTACTGGATGATGATCAGGATGCAAGGGATATTTAAGAGATATAACTACGAGTATGGTGGTGCTATGACTAAAGTTGTTTTTTACTATAAGGCTTAGCTGAGCTCTTATCAAATTAAAGAACGTGTTAATGTAAAATTTCATGCAAATCCATTTAGTAGTTTTTGTGTGAAAGAGTAACAAACATCCATCCTCCCATCCATCTATACTCACAAACTTTCGCGTTTATAATATAAGTAAGGATTAGTATACCGTTGCGGTATTATATCCTTTGGGGGTTTCCTGTGGCAGTGACTTAAATCATCCCGACATCAAGTTCAATGCAACTACGATTTTCATGAAGTTACCTCGGGTGCCGCAAACATTTCACAATGGACTCACTAGGCGAGTTGGCGGCATTACATTTTGAATTCAAACGACTCGCCAGGGGATATATATGTAAAGATAAAATTGAAGTTTTTGCTATTTTCGTGGTCGGAATACTTTGCGCCCACATAAAATGAATTATTCCGTAATGACGTATTAAATTACACAAATTGTTAGAAAAAAAAAACTAAAATATTATCAAATTAAAAATTAAACAACTTATATTTATAACCAAAATTATTTAAATATAATTTACCATAGATGGTAAATTGACAAAATGTTTACCATCTATGGCGTAAATAAAATCTTTACCTACGATCGGCGCACGCCAATACGCGTGCCAGCGATAATAGCGGGCCGTACGCGGGTATAATCTGCGTTGTTGAGCGTCGTGTTGAAAGGGTTAATAAAAAGAGGTGAATATTAGCTTTGGGTCTGGTTATCAAAGAGTGGTAGGCAGTGGTACCCAGTCTGCCGATCCGGGCTAGTACCACCACATACAAGTATACAGACAGTAAAGTGATTTAGTCGCGTTTCGGGATCAGCTTTTAATATGCCGGTTCCAATTAGGCCGGCATAGTGGCTGTAATCGCTACTCACGGTTATTGAATTGTAGTAGCAGTGGCATCCATTCATGGACCACACTCCAGCTTAACTTCAAGCGGGGTGCTATGTCGACACAATAAAAAACATCCGCCCATAGACTACCGAGAGTACTGCGTCATGGCCATACTGTACAGTATATACCGGACTTTTGACGAAAAATATAAAGTGCCGGCAGTTTATTTTTTTTTTAAGTTTTTATGTGTTAAAACTACATTTCATGGGTTTCGTTATTCCTTTTATTTTAATAAATATATTCTAGATTTTATAAAAATATTTCATGAAATCCAATGATTATGTACGGCGTACAGCACGGTAGCATATAACATTATGTATTTAATGTCATTTATATGTTACTGAATAATGCTTTGGCCCAAAGACAAAAAAAAACTCCTTCTAGTACAAGATTGAGTAACTAAATGTACGAGATAAATGACAACTCTGGTACGAGAAAAAATATTCGGCGTCTGGCAACCCTGCGTCCCAATACTTAGAATTAGGTACCCCTCCTCTTATCGGAATATCGCAGAACGCAAGAACGCATGCGCTCTACTTGTTTTGCTGCGTTATTATCGCAGCGGTGTGTAACTTCATAGCCGTCCCAGTACATTTTGTACTAAAAACGTATATCGCAAAAACGCATGCGTTAATAACGCAGCGGTGTGTCTGGAGCTTTAACGCTGTAGAAATGTAAACCTGCGATCGGGAATCAGTAGTGCAGCACATATAATTCATATTTTATTAAAGTTATAGGTTGATGTCTTCGTGTGGTCACCTCTTGTGGTTCTAGCAGTCGGATGACAAGTTAATTTCTACAACTAAGGCGCTGCGGGTAGATTTCTCATCCGCCTTGTTGAATTGTTAAGTTGGTTGGCGGTTATTACAATATGGCTGATATATAATTAATTGCTCGTAATCTGCAATTGCGCTATTGTGAATATAACAAAGTATGTTATATTCACAATAGCATTATTATAAGTAACTGCTTTTATCCAGTCTGTGTGCGGTTGTTTGTTGAGTGATAACATATTATCGCAACGTATTATTATACTTTTATAATAAATAAGTGAATAACAGCGAATGTATGTCTCAGGCAATCTCATAATGCCCAAAATATGTAAATGACATATATAAAACACATTCAGTCGTCAAGTGGGTTGACTTGGAACATTTTCATTTCCTGTTCGAATATAATATTATTGATTGCGTGTTTGATGATCGCTCGTGTGCGTCCGCCATGTTTCCTCAGTGTCTGCGCGACGTACTCGCCGAACGCCCCGCACTCGTCCACGGCACCACCGCGCGGGGCAGCAGCGGGAGGCTCATGCAACGTGGAAATGCTCTCACTCTTTACATTGTTCACATAATCCGCCGCCTCGCCAACATCGTCCTGCTCGATCTCCTCTTCCTCCTCTTCCGCCACCTCCTGCCGGCAATGTCACCAATTGTGGTGTGGCCGCCAACTCGTGGCTGCCCACCCATCAACGTAATATGTACTCACAATGCGGTGTGCCGGCCGCCGTCTGCTGCTCTCCAAGAAGGCGAATGCGTCGTACGCGTACCACCTGCACTTGGCTGAAACACATTTGCCAATTAATGGTGACTCTCTCTGATGTTATGTCTGTGATGCGCGAACAACACAATTGCATATTCGATTAACAACATTAAACGTTGCGCAATTGAGTTCAATGTTGCCGAGCGGGCGATGTCTCGTTCCGGTAGCAACTGACAATTGCAAATTCAACAACATCAACGGCAAGTGATTCTAGCCCTTATTCCCACGCACACAAATCTCACAATCGCCCGTTCGTTGTTACTAATACATAACACAAAGTTGTTTTTCTTTAAATCAAATGAGTCACTGGTTGTTTTAAATAAAAATAATAACGTGCGAGTGTTCGAGTCAGCCATTGACAGGCAGGCATAGCGGTGATTATATCGTGATGTAGTTTCGATGCAACAACGCAACACTTAGAAAGGTGTAATATATGAGAGAGTGTCACCATCCACAAAATGTCTACTATACGTACACTCGTTCATAATAAATGTTAAAAAGTTTTCCGATGATTACTCCCCCGCACACATTTCAACAGATATGTGTATTCCTCTGGCGGAGATGTCAGGGGAAGTCGCCCTAAACGTTTTGTGTGATTGCAAAAAGTCATCCGAGTCTTGTGTTCGCTTATGTGCATTTGCCGTCTCACTCTGGCGCATGCATAGGTATAATGCATATTTACCATATTTCGGTGATTGCTTGCATCGCCATTTGAACCTCCTGTATGTGCCGGTTAGGTTTACTATTTTCCGTTTGACGCACTCGGCTGGCCTCTCCATCGCCGCGCCGATCTCCTTCCAGTTGTCCAATTTTATTTTTTTGTCATAATATCCCTCGTGCGCCCTGTCCCACAGCGCCGGGTGGCTCTCGTATAGTTTTATTAGTTTCAAACTGGTCGCGTGGTCCATTTCGAGATCCATGGCCGCGCGAGGCAGCGGCGCCTCGACGCAAACACGCCTCACACTAATGGCGCCTCGCCACAAACAATATTATGCCCACAACCGGCTCTGGCATGAAAGAGCGGCATACAAATCATGAACTAGGCCCGCATAGTGTAGTTATACAGTTATTTACTTGTAGTAGCAATCACCTCCATGAATGGCTTAACACCAGGCGGGTCATGTGTGGAGTGATATAATAATTAATACTGCGAACAGTAATCGAACTACATCAACTAACAATGGCAGCAGCCGTTAATAATTCGCATCATACTAATCTGTGATGTTGTGTCTTAAACGTTCGCGGGCCTACGTGACTCAACGAGTGTACGACGCAGGCACACAGGCGCGAAAGGGCGCAAGCGACCGGCCCCTTCACAAAGAGAATGCCACACGGATGGACTCTATTGCGCTCTAGGCATAAGGGTGTTAATTGCATGACACTACTGAATGGCCCTTGGCTCATTTGTCAGTTTGTGAGCTCCGTTGCGCTCTGGAGAGAGAGTGCGCTTGTGGTGTTGCCAACCAGTGTATATACCTACCTACCACTCGTATATATATATATATATATTTCCGAATATAATGAATAATTCGTTTGTAACTATTTATGTACATCATAGTGGCAAGTGGTCTTGATCATATGACCGCAATGTACCCAATTGTGGGTGTTCGTGTCTAATTATAATACGTTTACATTGTCAATGGTTGAGCTCCCGCTTAGCAACAGCTGAATGGAGGCTGTTATGTGCGATTATGGCCAGGGCCGTCTTAAGCATATTCAGCGCCGGGGTGCGAAAGTCAAGGCTCCGCTTGCGTGGTCTCAGTGTAGTAGGTACCTATCGAAATTTATGACGGTCGGCATGCGCCCCCTAGGACTCTGCGCCCGGGTGCACTGCACCCCTTGAACCCCCGGGTAAAGACGGCCCTGATTATGGCCTTAATGGCGTTCGCAACAAAGCTCACATTCGCGTGGCCCATCCAGCGCATCACCATACAAATGACACGAAAATGTATAATGAGTAGTTACAATTGTATATGCTTACGGGCGCCATATTTACTATAAATTTAATATCAATAAGCCAAGTGAGCCAGTTCACGGCTGCCTCAGTCACAATATGAATCTCCAACATTTCAATGAACACATTTGCCATCGCTTCGCAAATAAAAGACACATTTTTGATCCGGCCGGGAATCGAACGCGACACTTTAAGCGAATTAGTGTGTCATGCCTGTCGTCAACACGTTTATTTTTATATTCAAAAAACATTGCCACGCGAATATACGCCTTATAACTACAAAGAGGATAAGGTATAATTTCTATTAGGGTTGCATGTGAAATGCATCTCGTATGTGATTTGGGGCAAACAAAAAACTTTCCCCCAGTTAAGTTTAGGTGTCCATAAAGTTCTTAAATTATTTTGTTCATACAAAAAAGCGCAATTAACATATTTATGTGTGTGTATGACGATGCCTCGGTGGGTGTATGGATGTCCAATTACTATTATTTGTATTGATGTAGTATACACCATTAATTGTGTGCAATTCAACAGCAACTCAGTCGCGTCGCATGGCAATCACATTGTTTATGTCATCAGCTATAACGAACATGAGCTGAATGTTGCGTATGTTGCATGTCCCAACATACGCAACATTATTACAACGAAAGCACATAGCAACAAACACACACACGCACGCACGCACACATATATAGGAGGGAAGCAAACAAACAAAGGAATTGCGATGTCTCTGTCACACTTGTGCGTTAGAGTGGGAGGTGTGATGCCTTCCTTTGTGCGTGCCCAAAATGTTGTCACGTCCATCACATGCAAACGGTGTCAAGGAGAAATTAACCTTATGCGCACGCCATAAAGCATATAATAAGTGGAGAGGACACAGTTAACAGCAATTTTGAGAATATAACCCCCAATGATGCACCTCCTGCCTGCCTGTATTACCTGCGCGTTGGACATTTGAGATATAATTATATTTATTATATCTAATACCTTAATTGTGATTCATATATGTAAATATAGTAAATGTATATATAAATTGTTTTTCCTATAATAGTGATGCATGTGTGTGTGTGTGTTCAGGTGTACTATAACAAAGATGAGTCATCAATTAATATTCATTATATTATATATATATTTTTAAGTTAATTCGATTCTATTTATGTATATATATGTGTGTGTGTGTGCAATTGTTCAACATTGTTGCATCATTGTTATTTTTATTATTTACCTTTTGTAGTTTAAGTATTCCAAAATGGTTCATCATTTTGTAGTTATAAGGGTTGGTAGTGAGAGGTTGTTTCTTAATGTTTGTTGGTTGCTCTCTAATAATATTATAATGTAATGTGATTGTTTATGATGTTCCATTATTGATTGACATTAATGATTGAGTTTGCGTTAGTCAGGAGTTGCCATAATAACATTAAGAGGCTCTGTTTCACAAACAACTCTCTACTTGTACAAACATGTTTTTGTGCGCGTTCACTGACACTTATTATAATAAATATATTTGTATTTAATATATTAGTAAGTATTTATTTATTATTATTCACACAATACGACAATTATGACCTAGATTGTGTCCCAAAATTATGTACACACAGCAAAACAAGAAATTAAAATAAAATAAAAATTACCATTAAAATCTATAAAAATACATTCAAATAATTATAATGACTACATTTAAATAATAAATTAAAATAATATCAATCAAACTGTCACGCCTTTTTCCAACAGGGCTAGGCAGAGACTATGAAGCGCGACCTACCACGAACCTAACACAACTCCCTTGCTTCCTTCACATCCACAATCCTCATACAGGCCCTGTGGTTATGGGCACTAGGCAACCTAGCTTTCTTGAGGATGTCTCCGATTTGGTCGGAAAACACGCCTGGGCCTGCCTTGTTTAACGCATCCATCAACATCAGATTTATAAATTCCTTTCGTCAATCTACTTTCACTCATCCTTTCCATGTGCCCAAACCATCAAAGCATTCCTTTGCTTTTTTTTAGTTTTTTTTTTTATTGTGACTCGACATTTGACATCGACCCGCCTGATGATAAGCAAGAGGAGATCCAAAAGTGCAGACGATTGAAACAACCGAGTTAGTACACGGCTGCCTCAGCCGCCGTCACTATGCCGGCCAAAGGTGCTTCTTCACGCATCGCTTGAAGGATCCAAGGTTATAGGAGGGAGAAAACACATGGGCTGGCAAAGCATTCCACTTGTCGATTGTTCTACAAAGAAAAGATGCACCGAACTTTTTAGTTCGACTACCGATTCTGTCGACAAAATGTGAATGCTTCCCCCGACCAGTGCGGGTGTTACGGGTGTGAAAAGACGAGATAGGAACAAGGTTAAAGAGCTCCTCGGAACATTCTCCGTGGTATAGGCGATGGAGGACGCATAGAGCCGCCATGTCTCTGCGTAATTGCAGAGGCTCCAGAGTTCGCGTAACCTCTACATCTCCTATGATTCAGACAGCTCGGCGCTGCAATGAATCCAGGGCATTGAGAAGATACTTGGCAGAGCCGTCCCAAAGATGCGAACAGTACTCCGCGCAAGAGCGAATTTGAGTCTTGTATAAAAGCAGGCGAAGCTCTGGCGCGAAGAACCGCCGCACCTTGTTCAGGATGCCAAGTTTGCGGGAGGTGGTCTTAATAGCCCGCTCAACGTGATCCCTGTGATTCAGGTCGCTGCGAAGGGACATCCCTAAGATATCCAGTCTGTCCGAAGTACCAAGGGAAATGTGACGAAGAGAAGGAAGGGGGATAAACGGGGATTTTTTCGTCGAGAACGCGCATACCTGAGTCTTGTCTGCGTTGAACTGAACCAGGTTCTCGTCGCCCCAATGGGTAATACAATCAAGAACCCGGTTCAGCTCCGCTACTACAGACTCTCTCATATCGGCTATCTCCTGTTTTCCGGCTGCGGGGCGGGCAGTGTAGCGTCCATGCACCGTGCTGTCGTCTGCATAGCAATGAATGCTGAATCCAAGGTCCAGCATGTCATTGATATGCAGTAGGAACAAGGTCGGCAACAGCACAGAGCCCTTAGGAACGCCAGCATTCCAGTCAATCCTTGTCACTGTCTACATCTTCTTTCAAACCATACCTATCACGCAATGTGCTATTCCTTATTCTATCCGCTATCGTCACTCCACATACACTCCTTAACGACCGCATTTCTACAGCGTTAATTCTACTCTCATGCTTCTGCCATACCCAACCTTTACTTCCATACATTAATGTAGGAACAAGCACCGTATTATGAACAGCCATCTGTGACTTTTAGGACATTGGGATAAAACAAAAATGAAAATAAAATAATAATGTCATATAAAATTCTAAATCAAAATTACAAGTTAAATTAATCCTAATTATTTTCGCTACTTAATTATTATCTATTTTAATATGCTTGAGGATATCAATGATGTGTCTTTGATCTATGATGATGTCTCTACTTTGTCCCTATTTTCGGATACAATGTTGTTGTATTCACGACACTTCCTAACAATTGGGTTGTAATATGAAGTATTGTTTTTGTACACTTGCAAGGATTATAATTTGATAGGTTTCGCCCAATGTTAAGATATAACTCTTTTGTGACTCTTAGAACAAAACCCACCACCTGGTTTCCTTTCTCCTAACTAAATGTTCATAATGAGGAATGAAAGTCATCTTTTCATCAAAGTATACGCCTAGATCTTTTACAATTGACTGTTTTTTTAAGAATTTTACCTTTTACGGTGTATGGAAAATCTATTTTGTTTTGTTTCCCAGTGAATGTAATTGATGCGCATTTGTCAACATTAAGCGTTCTTTATGTTTTCAACATTAATTTTAGGGAAGTCTTCCACGCACTTTACCGTGCTGAGTAAATTGGGGTCATCACCATATAAAAGGTTCTGGCATTCCAAGTTAGTTACAAAATCGTTGATATATATATTAAAGAGTAGTGGCCCCAAGTGAGAACCTTGTGGAACACCCGATCTAACAGGACTTGGGAAGACACAAACCCCTTGAGTGTAACCAATCGGCTTCTATTGCTGAGATATGACGTGGCCCATCGCAGTAGACCACCGTGCACACCATAACAGCTAAGCTTGTGACATAGCAATATATGATTTACGCTATCGAAAGCCTTAATGAAATCAGTGTACAACATGAAAATGCACAACATATATAGTTTTTATATTTAAGTAGGTTTGTCAGCGTATAAAACCATGTTGGGTAGGATTTATTAGTAGCTTGAAATGGTGGTATACATGGTCGAAAACCAAAGACTCAAAAAATTTAGGTATTCCTGATAGTATGCTGATTGGTCCGTAGTTCTCGCAGCTGGTTTTGTCTCAGGCGAACATATGCTGCTCTGCATGAACACGACAACCTGCTTAGTGAAACCTATAACATTCTGGATCTGAAGAACCTGATGATGGATCCTCTCACATAGATGGTCACCAAACCACAAGAGAGAGAACTATAGGGCTTTAACTAAAATTGTTCCTTACTACGAGCCTTAGCTGCGCCGTTATTTAATTGAAGACCTGGTGTATCTGGTGATGCACGGGTTCCTGTTATATACACAAGAGTGAGAGTTTATAAACGTGGGTTCAATCTCCGCTTCATTCATTATATCATTCAATATAATGAATGAAGAATAGAATGGTTGACATGATGATGATGATGAGATAACCGTCGTGTGACAATAATGAGATTATACAAATGGACACGTTGGACAAATAACATAATTTGTATTTGTGAATGGTATATACGAGTATGTGCTCCTCGCACGAATCAATTGGTCAAGTTGTGCTCGATGACAATGGAAAACATAATTATAATTATAAATTAATTTGTGCCACGTGTACAATGCACAACACCACCTGTCTATTATATATACACACCAACTTGTCACCAACTGCCTCACATTTGTATGTGTCTATTATAAATTCATTGATAATATATATATATAAGCAATATAATTGACAAGTGGATTATAATATTATTATATAAGTGTGTGTGTGTGTGTGTGTCTGTGTGTGTGTGCCATTGTAATCAATTACTTCACGGCTGCTTCGCCCATTAAATATAAAAACACACCAAAACATATAGCTAACAAATGGAATTGTTAATGTCAATATATATATATATATATTGACATAACCTCGCGAAGGTCACGCGGCTCACTCATATAGTATTTGCTATTATGATAAAACCCTATGCGACATTATTACTAACAAATGTATATATTATATCTATATATATATATATATAATAAAATTGGTAATATTAAAATAACCGTTTTTTAATACATGTATATGAATATATATACGGTACATACACCAAAGGCTACGTTTATTTTAGAAAAATTCTTTTATAATAAATAAAATTTTAAAAAAATCATTTTCCCATACAAAATTGCGTGCGTTCAGAAATTTATTTTGGGTAAACTAAGGAAAATATATCAAGCTGTTGAGAATTGAAAACAAATTACTATATTATATGATTATAACATATTATTATTATTAGCCTACTATTATTATAAATGTGAATGTCCGTTTGTTTGCTACGCTTTCACGAAAAAACTGCTCAACCGATCATCATGAAACTTTGTACACATATTCTTGGAGGTAACAGAAGTAACATAAAATACTTTTTATTAAAAAAATTTTTTTACGAAAAAAAAGTTTTGGTTAAAAATTTTTTTTACTATTATAAAAATAGGTACAAGGAGTTGGTTCAAACCCTGAGTACTATAATACCATCGCACTGTATTAGCAACAATTACGTCAACATCTAATCCAATTAACTGTACTATGGAGACTAAACACTATACTTTTAGCTGTTTGGAATTTTTCTTCATTGTTATTTCCTTCTGTCACTATATGCATATCCTACTATTATTATAAATGTTAATGTGAGTTTGTTTGTTACGTTTTTTTTATTTTGGAGGTACTAGAAGTAACCTACTTTTAATTTTTTTTTAAATATATTTTTAACAAGCTTTTATAAGCTTAGGCTGTATGTATGTAACGGAATCTTTGAGCACGATTTGTAGCTATCTCCAGAAGTCTAATTAATTCGAAACTTTGCATACGTATTAAGAGCCAATGACAATGCAATAATTTGTTAACAATTTCCCATTGTCCTTGTTAGGGCCGCCAGGATTAATATATTCTTTTTATAGATCCTCTATGAGAGAGTGAACGGGACAGATCTAGTGCGTGATCTGCGCATGCCGGCTGTCCGAGACTGCAACCTTAGACGGTATTCGCTTTAAAGAACTTGATTACTCTAAGTTGTCAGGAAAAACCCCGTGCAATAGTGAAGCTACAATACATTTCAATACCACATGACCACAAAAACTAATTGATAAATCGTACTAAAAAACAAAAAATAGTTTAAAAAAAACACGCTTTTATGGCAAAGCGAATCAAAACTAGAAAATAATAACAACATTTTAATAACAAAGTGTTTATATTACAGTAGCAGAAGGTGAAACAATCAATCATAATTTATTACTTCAAAATAAAATTATAATAAAATTCAAGTTAAAAACAGAATCATTTAATTCAGAGTGAAAAGCGTGGGGTTCATTTCACAACATTCCCATAACTCTCCTCTCATAGATAGTTGCCAATAGAATGATTGTAACCTTTAATATGACAACCACCCCTGGGCTTTTCACTCTGAATTAAATAATTCTGTTAACTTAAATTTTATTATAATTTTATTTTGAAGTAATTAATTATGATTGATTGTTTTATCTTCTGCTACTGTAATATAAACTCTTTGTTATTAAAAAATTGGTTGCCTGTAAAGTCGATATACGGGCGAAAGTTTTACGTGACAACGACTTTGAGTGGTAAAATAATTTTAATGTGAATATTCATTCATATAGTAGGAAGAAGGATGAAATAATAGTAACAAATTAAAACATTTATTTATACAAAGAATTATATTTAAAACATAAATATAACTGTGCGGTTATATTTATATAAAACATAATAAATAAGCGGGCTAACTGTGCTCGAGTGGAAGGGACGCGTGCCTTTCACTTTTTATGTCTGTCTCTCTCGCTCTTAGGCGGGCTAACCATGCCCGAGTGGAAGGGACGCGTGCCTCTCACTCGCTCTCATTGTGAGCGCATAACGTGAGCGGAGCGTAACGCAGTTTCTTGAAGTGTCACCCGGCAAACCAATTTATAAGACGTTGTCACGTCAAAATTATTTTCTAGTTTTTAGTTCGCTTTGCCATAAAAGCGTGTTTTTTTTGGTTTTTTTAAACTATAATTTATTTACTATAGTTTTAGCTGTTTGGAATATATTTTTATTTTTGTCTGTAATTTTTATATGAGTTTTCGAGTTATAAATACAATAAAATTCAAATTGAGAACCTCCTCCTTTGTTATGACTGTGTTATAAACCTAATTTACGCGGGTGAAATCGCGGGCATAGCTAGTAATAAATATAAGTAACAAGTCACTATGCCGGCCTTGGGCACATGGCAACACATTAGCTCCAATGTGTTTGTATTACTTCCTTCCAATAACTACTTATAATATCAAGTTAGTAACAAAACTGTAAAGAGAAAGCAAACCAACTAAACCTGACACAAGACTAGGACGGACATATGGAGAGACATACATGGCAGAGTGAAACAGACATATGCACGAATGAAGTGGATCAGAATAGAGGCATAAGTGAAATTATATTTATGCAATTGTGGTTTATTCAATGAAGGCAATAAAGGTGGTTTTTGTTTGCGCATGCAATGTTGTTAAAATAAAAACGTTCGTCGGTTAGCAACAGAACAGGTATAGACAAGTTTTTGTGTTCGTTGGGCCATTTTGGAGGCTCGGCTTCACAACAACATCCTCAGGGCCATCAACTATTCTAATATTATATTATTTGTTATTCCACTCATTCGGTTCGATGTATATATCGTATAAAGCATATATATATATATATATATACAGGGACGACAATAAATTCGGACAGATACTGCAAAACGTTGAAAAACCTCAAAAGAGCCATTCAAAATCGTCGCCGAGGAAGATTGACCAAAGGCGTTAGACTGCACCACGATAACGCGCGCCCGCATGTTTCCCGGAAGACCCTTGTCTTAATCGAGAAATTCGTCTGGGATGTGGTTGAACAAGCCCCCTACAGCCCTGATGTTGCTATCCAAAGGGGGAACGCTGCCAGTATCTTCGGAACCTTGCCTAAAGGGACTCCTTTTAATAATGTATTTTAGTTATTTTTTTATCAATATATGTATTAAATATATTATATTTACTTTTTAATTATATAATCCGAGGTAGCTGCCAACTGTTCGGTCTCCTGTGATGTCGACAAACCTATTAAAAAGTAGTTAACAGTTTCGTTATATAAAATACATGGGAAATGGCGGTTTTTTATTCACAATGTTTGTTTACTACTTCTGCCAATCAAGGATAAATACGGTTTCCTAATTTATACTTTCTATAACATAGATTAAAGACTTACATGATAAAAAACATATACTTTGTTAGCATGATGCGGCTATTTTCATTTTCTCTAAATTACCGCGTTCGAATTTTGTACTTCTCCATTACTCCGCGGGATATTTAACGTGTTTTCAGAGCAGTTTGATATTATCCTCGAATTTTGTGGAGAACTGGACAGCCAGTTATAAGCGATGAAAATATTATTGTAACACGTATTATACTGCAAACATGTGAATTGCCATTAAATGTACAAATAATTATTGTCGCGCGTGTGGCAACCCTATCACCGGTTTGCTACACACACACGCACACATGCAGACAGGCTGGCATAGTGCATCTCATTTTACAAGAAAATATATTTTATGTTTTTTTTTTAAATGGATATAATCATTATTAAGTGCACCACCTACCTACCTATGGCCCAATGATGCATACAAACGCATCATAATAATCAACTGTCAATCACTGCCATCATTATCATAGTGTTGTTAACAACAACATAACATAGCTGAATGATGAACAACAATAGTGTGCCATACAATTAGTGTGGCAACATTCGAGTGTCTTTGATGGCACATTGCGTCATCATTAATTGTTTTTTAATAATGCAAATGCAATATGCTATTGGTCACCGCCATTCGTGGAGCACACTCCAGCTTATGTTGTCTATTATATAAACAATTATTTATGTGCATTTATAATAAAACTTGGTATATTATTTGTGTATTCAAGTATAATATAAGGACTATATTCGTTCGCACATGCAAGCGTACACGTGTATTGGTTTCTTTATTCTGTTGTTCGTGTTTGTGGGAATCATTCATGGGATTTTGAGCCTTGTACACTTTTATTGATTTTTGCTTTCTTTCACGTTAAACTTGTTAAGGTGTAATATTGCTTGAGGCGCCAACTGAGGCAACCATTGCATTGCGTCTGCCTCAGTCGCCCTCACAAACACAAAGCAACGAATATATGCCGTTGGTGGTTCGAGACGCGTCCGCACGCAGACAACAAACTGCAAACGGGTTGTAGTGTTGCATCATCATGGCCGCAACTGACAGAGTAACACAATATCCAACCATACTACCTATCCCTGTTACACCACGTGTATGAGTAATAATGAATGTGAAAATAATAACGTGAGTTGCATCATAGTTGTGTTTGCGATGTGACGGAGTTGATGTGATCGATCATTTGGATCATTTGCCACAAACTGATAACACCACCACCGGTAGCTGTGACATCCGCACTCGAGCTTAAAATGTGTCGTCTGTGATATGTGAGAGGTGTGCGTTTGCATTGGCCTTCCCCGTGCATTGTGCATTGTGCCAATAAGTGCGTGACGTAGCTGCTGCATCCAAGTGGGCGATGCTGGGAGACCACTTTGAGGGCGAGGATACTTTCGTAACAGAGCTCGTATATATACATATATATCTCGCGCGGGCCACTCGTTAATATACACAAATATGTGTGTTGTTTGTGCATGGAGCGCTCTCCATTATTGCATGTAAGGGCATGCCACCATTGTGGGTTTATGTGCATATTAATAATAATATAAAAGAGTGGTTGTGTTCTGTTCATAATATAAACATGTTTGATTGCTCTTCAAGGTTAATGGATTTGTTTTTGCCCAAACAGATGCTATTTATGTGTGCGTGTATATATGTTAACACGCAAACACACACACACACGCAAATATATTTATTTTGTATTGTGACTCAACATATGACAGCACCCCGCTTGATGTTAAGCTGGTGTGCGGTGTCACTGCTACTACAATCCAATAACTGTGAGTAGCAACCACATCCACTATGCCGGCCACGTATGTACAGTACATTTTCTAAATATACCAAATTCAATGTAAACATACACAAACGCGCCTCCTGCTAATAACATTGCACTTGTGCTATATGCATTCAACACAAAATGCTTGCTTGCTCGTTATGTTTCTATGATACCCAACCGTGGCATCACCATACACAAACGGATGTCTTTCGCGAATTTAGTAACTGGTAAACAACTGGCTAAAATGATGGATAATACAAAAGAATCAATCAATGAAACGGTCACGCCTTTTTCCCACAGGGATAGACAGAGACAATGGAGCGCCACTTGCCACGATCCTGACACAACTCCACCGCTTCCTTCACATCCACAATTCTCTTCATATAAACTCTAATGTTATAAGCACTAGGCAACCTAGCTTTCTTAACAATGTCTCCAATTTGATCGGAAAACATCCTCCTGGGCCTGCCTTGTTTAACGTATCTATCCACATCACAATTTATAAATTCCTTTCGTCAATCTACTTTCACTCATCCTTTCCATTTGCCCAAACCTTATCAGCTTCCTTTGTCAATCCTTGTCACTACATCTTCTTTCAAATAACATCTATTGCTCCTTAATAACCGCATTTCTGAAGCGTTAATTCTACTCTTATGCTTCTTCTGCCATACTCAACATTCACTTCAATACATTAATGTAGGAACAAGCACCGCATTATGAACAGCCATCGGTGCCTTTTCGGCCATTATTTGGCTGTTCACTATAGGTACTATGGATGGCACCGTTCACTACGTTACCCTTTTGCACTCTTCTCTCAATATCTTCATCACACTTCCCATCCCTAGTAAACAAATTGTTTGACTTGTTCCACTTTATTTCCGTCTTTTTATTATTATTGTAACTCGACATATGACAGCACCCCGCTTGATGTTAAGACGAAGTGTGGCCCATGAATGAATGTCACTTGCTACTACAATTCAATAACTGTGAGTAGTAATCACAACCACTATGCCGGCCTAGATGAAACCGGCAACTTACAAGCTGATCACGAAACGTGACCAAATCACTTCACGATCTGTATACTTGTGGTACTACCTTGGATCGGCAGACTGGGTGCCATTACCTACCACTCTTTAATAACCAGACCCGAAGCAAATATCCATCTCTTTTTTTTATTAACAAATATTTGCAATATTAAATATTACAAATAAAAGCTATGAAACAAATATTTGCACCGACCGGGGATCGAACCCGGGACTTTACGCGCAACAAACTAATCTCTAAGCCTGTCGTCTATCATTATTTAATATTGTGTCATTTAATCCTCTCTCTCTAAAAGCATAACTTAAGCACCTTTCTTTATTACATATCATTACTTATATTATCTGATAGGAGCAGCCATCTTTTTACAACAGGGCCAATCCAATTGCTCACAATAAACTGCTTATATCACTGTTATGGCTAGACAGTCCGTGATGTCCTACTTTCACGGTCTGTATACTTGTAAGTGGTGGTACTACCCCGGATCGGCAGACTGGGCACCACTGCCTACTACTCTTTGACTACCAGATCCGAGGCATTTTAATGTTTGATCTAATCATTAAATATTACAAACAAAAGATGAAACAAATATTCGCTCTCACCGGGAATCGAACCCAAGACTCCGTGTAAGGAACTGGTGTGCCATCGTCGATCTGAGCCGCGCGTGAGTCCGCAAATGCGATCACGCCCAATGCACCTAAATTGGCATAAGCAGAGGGCAACTAAGTCGCATGAGAATGATGTGAACACAAATTGAGTTTGTTGTTGTGCAGCCGCCATCTTGTGTACATTTAGTACAAACTAGTTTTGTAATAAAACATAATTGCTCACGAACGCACACTGACACAATGGCACACACGCAACGCACGCGCACACGAATATGAACATTATTAACAGCCCACGTAAAGGCTATAATTGCTTGTTCACTTACATTTAGTTAGTTTAACTTATAGAACAGACTCAATATTAACATTCCCAATTGCGTAACGTAACATAAGCCACTCATTGCTGTTAATATATAAACCCTATGTGCGTGCTAATAGGGTTTATTATTTGTTGTAAATAATGCGTGCGTTAAACATTTGTGTGATTAGAACATGTATTTGAAACGTAAACAACTCGTCCAAATATAGCAATAGGGTCGCACGAACACAACATCATAAATATAGTTAACTCTGCCCATGCCTGTGCTAATGTGGCCGCATCGCAACAGTGTCACTTACCACTATCCTGCCACCATTATCACCATAGCAGAAGGAAGGCACAATGCTGATCATATTTATTATGTAGGCACTCTCTGGTGGATTATGTTATGCAAATTAATATGATTGTATTATAATTTGTGATTGTAAAAAGTGTGTTCAATTTTATATTATAATAATAGCTAAAGGATTCATTATACATTTTCAAGGTGAACACGAGAACGAAAAAAACAACTTAACTTTATAAATTACACCTCCATTGCTGGTTGTCATAGGAATATATGAAGTTGTGAATGAACAAAGCAAGCAATGTATATAAACATGTTGTTGCTATGCTGGGAGTTTTTGTTAGCTCCAACAATGAGTGGTTAGAAAGGCACTTTTTATAGGCATTATGTCATAAATGGCCCCAACCAATATGGCCGACTCTCATATTATACAAATATATATTATTTATTATACAACTTTGAGGAGTAAATGTTCAGCTTTCAAAACAATTCCTGACATATATCTCCAGCCATTATACTACATTACAATAATAGTTCCTACTGAGATCATAGTTAAAATGGCTGCCACATAATAATGGACTAATTTTCATATTTCATATGATTCTCGTGGTGAGTGTCAATGTATCACAGATACAAACATTAAATACAACGCGATGTCTGTATCATAGAAGCCGGCCGAGCGAGCGTATTATCTACTTATTATAAATAACCTTTTGTGCGAGCCATTTGTTAAATTAATGATCCCCGTCGTGTAACTCTTCACGGTGACTTACACAGGAGGGGAGGGCGATTACCCTTTCACAATTGGTATTATTATTGTTAATGGCCGGCATAGTGATGGCGACTGAGGCAGACGTGAAGTGAGCACCGACTATATAATGTTGCGTCGCAGTGGGGAGGGTGTGTTGTGATGCTATATGGTTCACCTGTGTGCGTTGTGTGTGACATAATGTGTTCATTGCGAATGAACAATCACATTTAAAGTGGACATGTGACATCGACTTGGCCGAAGTCGAATATATATATGTATATACTAGCTGACCCGGCGAACTTCGCACCGCCTAAAAGTGAATGAATGCCATGTCACAGATTAGCTTAACTTAAGTTGTTGTGAATTGAGAAAATTAATATATTTGTTTCTCTTTATAAATAATACAATATACGTTTTTAAGCAATATATATTTACTATGCCAAAATGTACAATTTGTTTTTATTTCTCAACATTCTCCCCAGCAAAGAAAAGAAATAAATAAAGTTGTATATCAAAATAAAATAAATGTCTTCTTAAATCTATTTTAGGAGGTGCCCTCATAATGCGTCCATTTCTCGTTGCAGATAATGCATTCAAAACCTATAATTATATTGTACCATCTGATATGTAAATGATAGTTCGTACACCAGCCTGTTAGGTCATCTCATGTTTCTCTCTTATAGGGATATTTAGAACTATTAATCTCGTCACTAAGAATTAGTTTAAACTTTCAACAAACCGTTAATTACATCAGTCTATTTATCCAATTTTTGGCAGATTAAAATGATGCTTGCCATTATTGGTGTTTGAAAAATTATGAAGGTCACTTCACTTTATCGTTTTCTCTCATTCGTAACATAGAGCATGCCTTTTTTTAGGCCTGTTTATTAACCCTTTCCGTACGGCGCACGCCAATTGGCGTAAATTTTTTCCTATTTACCGTACGGCGCACGCCAATTGGCGTGCGAACTAAAATGATGATATCTTCGCGAAACAAGTTTTGTTGATAATGTCCTTTCTATACAAGCTTATATACAATGTTCTTAATAATATACTAGCCTTCGTTTTGTAAATCACGATATTTAAAAATATCATCTTTTTTATCCACATACGGCAAACGTAAATCAGAAATTGACAACATTTTGTCTGAAATAATTTTATATTAATAATTATATTATTAATTTATATAAATAATATAAATTAAAAAAACATATTTATGTTCCTCATAAATATCGGTCGCATTTATTGATAGATAAATATAATGGCAGATAAATCATAACATGTCCGAAATTGTTTGGAGATGATATATTTTTTTGCCAGGGATCTTATACAAAGTCGATATTATTGAATAATAATGACTTTGTATTTATGCATTTTAATGTATATTAGTATACCGTCACGGTATTATATACTTTGGGGGATTCCTGTGGTAGTGCCTTACATCATACCGACATCAAGTTCAATGCCACTACGATTTGCATGAAGTTACCTCGGGTACCGCAACCATTTTACAATGGACTCGCTAGGCGAGTTAGCGGCATTACACTTTGAAATCAAAGGACTCGCCAAGCATTAAGTAAAGATAAATTTAAGTTTTTGCTATTTTCGTGGTCAAATAGTTATTATGAAACGGACATGAATAGCTTGGTCAAATAATTAAAACAAGTAATTTAATGTTGTAAAATTTATTAATTCAGGCTCATACCTTAAATAACTAATTATAATTCCTCCAAGAATTTCATTGTTATGTTTATAATAACATAATATATTATAAATAATGTTGAAAGTTGTTTTGTTAAATAATTTATTGGTACAGGTTTTTTTTGTCGGTGACTCTGATAGTGTAACAAAGGCAATTCTTTTGAATATGAATTCTTTTTGTTACTTGCGCCATTTCTCGATAAATTTACTAATGAAATTATAGAAACGCTTTCTTTAGATAAACATGGTTGTTTGGTGAAAACAATTACTTTTTTTATTACTGCTTGGTTATAAAAATGAAAAAAGACAACAAATAAAGCACCTCTTCTTTTTACCCGAATACGGCGAAGCACCCGATAATTGGGAATGATTCAAACATAATTTTTATCCAAAACTACTTGAAATACGTATTTCATTATAAACTATAATACACTTGTTCAAATTATATTTACGTGTGTAACACAATGACATAAGATGGAACCTCTACATATTAAAGGCGGTAGGTTAAAATCTTAAAAAATGTTTTTTTTTTAAAGCGGATCTGCAAATGTTTTACCACAAAATTATAACCCCGAAAAAAATTTAAGTTGTTTATTTATTACACAACAAATATCGAATAGTTTGCACATAACAATATAACAATAAAATTTTTGTTTTAGAGCGTGATTTTCCAGTACTCGGGTTTAAGATTTTGAGCTTACTTTTTATTAACGTAACTTCTCTAAAGGTCTTGGCTTGAACTTGTGACTGTGAACTTGCCGCTTCTTTTTATACCCCGACCCAAAAGAGGGGTGTTATAAGTTTAGCTCGTATGTGTATCTGTGTGTCTGTCTGTGGCATCATAGCTCCTAAACGAATGGACCGATTACATTGCGGTTTTGTTTGTTTGAAAGCTGACGTGATCGAGATGTTTCTTAGCTAAAATTGATGAGGATCTGATCAGGGGTTTGAATGTCATCAGTTCGTTTTGTTAGCTGCGGAGAGACGCATAATCGGTATTTACTTTTCAACATATCTGTGACCTCACGTTTGACACACCCATGTATATGAATATATGTGTGTTTTAACTGGTACCACTGAGTTGATCTGATGATAAAGCTCGAAGGTAAAAGATGAGTAAATCAACAAGAAATAGAACTATTGTGCTTTAACTAAAACGTTTACTTACTATGAGCTTTTAGCTGTGCCGTTATCAAATTGAGGACCTAGAGTACTGGATGATGATCAGGACGCAAGGGATATTTAAGAGATATAACTACGAGTATGGTGGTGCTATGACTAAAGTTGTTTTTTACTATAAGGCTTAGCTGGGCTCTTATCAAATTAAAGAACGTGTTAATGTAAAATTTCATGCAAATCCATTTAGTAGTTTTTGTGTGAAAGAGTAACAAACATCCATCCACCCATCCATCTATACTCACAAACTTTCGCGATTATAATATAAGTAAGGATTAGTATACCGTTGCGGTATTATATCCTTTGGGGGTTTCCTGTGGTAGTGACTTAAATCATCCCGACATCAAGTTCAATGTCACTACGATTTTCATGAAGTTACCTCGGGTGCCGCAAACATTTCACAATGGACTCACTAGGCGAGTTGGCGGCATTACATTTTGAATTCAAACGACTCGCCAGGGGATATATATGTAAAGATAAAATTGAAGTTTTTGCTATTTTCGTGGTCGGAATACTTTGCGCCCACATAAAATGAATTATTCCGTAATGACGTATTAAATTACACAAATTGTTTAAAAAAAACTAAAATATTATAAAATTAAAAATTATACAACTTATATTTATAACCAAAATTATTTAAATATAATTTACTATAGATGGTAAATTGACAAAATGTTTACCATCTATGGCGTAAATAAAATCTTTACCTACGATCGGCGTGTTGAAAGGGTTAATTTAAGCAATAGTTTCTTTATACTGATTGACTGATATGCCAAAATTGACAATATGTTTTTTCTAATTCTCAACATCAAGTAGCTTGAGATATTTTCCGTAGTCACCACAAAATAAATTTCTGAACGCACGCATAAATTTTGTATGGGATAATGTTTTATCTTTGTTGAAAGTTTGTGAGTATGGATCCATCTATCCATACTCAAAAACTTTCGCGTTTATAATATAGGTAATAATTAATGATAATATTATTATTCGTTTTCAATTCTCAACAGCTTGATATATTTTATTTAGTTTACCCAAAATAACGCAATTTCTGAACGCACGTAATTTTGTATGGGAAAATGTTTTTTATTTTATTTTATTTATTATTCACACAATATGTTTATAAATTATAGCCTATGTGTTATTCTGATGTATAAGCTATCTTATTCTAAAGAGTCATTAAAATCCATTCATTAAAATTCCATCCATCCATACATAAATGTTTTTTTATATTTTATTTATTATATAAGATTGTTTCTAAAATAAACATAGCCTAAGTTACTCCTTATTATATCAGCTACCTGCCAATAAAAGTCCCGTCAAAATCGGTCCAGCCATTCAAGAGATTAGCCGGAACAAATAGACAGACAAACAGACAGACAGACAAATAAAATTTAAATGTTATTTTGGTGTATGTACCGTATATATATTCATAATATACATGTATTAAATAATGGTTATTTCAATATTACAAACAGACACTCCAATTTTATTATATGTATAGATGTTGCATGTTACTATACTAACTATACATTTTCTAATAGGGAGCGCCTAATAGGAGCGCTCTTTTGTTACCCGCCATATATCCTACCTGCTGTTAAGCTGGATTACGGTCCATGAAAGAAGGTGACAGCTGCCACAGTTCAATAACTGTAAGTAGCACTCACATCCACTATGCCGGCCTAATTGGAACCGGCAACTTCACGGTCTGTATCGGCAGACTGGGTACCACTGCCTACCACTCTTTGATAATCAGACCCGAAGCAAATGGATCTGCCTGATGTATTGCCGCGCATCCCATGCTGGTGCATGCGCCATATTTGTATATTGTCACGACTGAGGCAACTTTACGTAATGAGACGGATTTTTGAGTCGTCGGCGCTCACCAAACTCCCATTGCTTACCACCAATGTGGCATATATATCAATCAGATATATATATACGTATATATCTGAATGCAACAACTATAATCTAATCACGTCCAAGGTTATCATTGCACACACACACACACACACACACACGCATCAGCAACAAAGGATTGCTCATTGTTAGCCCCTCCTTGTCTAACACATGCACCAATGTATATGTGCCTCTCACTCGTGCTAACTCTAGCATTCTAGACTCAGTGTCGCCATGGAGCATTCGACTAATAATATATGTTTTTTGTGTTTTGCTTAACAATTGCATGTTCTCTTTTATTGCCACAATGCTGCTTATTACATCGATGGCTTATTATCTGCTAACCATACTTGGAGCAAATTGTTGTTTATACAAAGTTTTGAGCAGAAGGAGTGGCACATTTGGCCACCACTTGCAAGTGTACAGCAGACCATAGTTATTATCAGCTTAAAAGTTTCCTGTTCCAACGGGCATTGGCAGCCGCAGTCATATGCCGGCCGAACTCATAATTATAAGCAAAGTTCGCAGCTAGAGTAATCAATCACTCAACCAAACTGTCACGCCTTATGCCACAGGGATAGGCAGAGACAATGGATCGCCACTTGCCGCAATGCTGACACAACTCCCTCGCTTCCCGCACATCCACATCTATGTGATTGTTGCACAGACACAGGACATCAGCTAACTTAGGCATATACATTTATGTTCATTTTATTATATCATTGTCGATTGTTTTCCTATGAAAAAAAAGTACAACATGGCAACATGGCAACATGGGGGAGAAAGCGCACGATCGATAAACAGCTGAGTGTAGAACCGGTGACAAGCATAGACACACGAAAAACACCGGCGCATACGAAAAATGCAAAATACAAACGCATTATATAACAATTCGCACAAAAACAATTAAATACATACAAAACATAATTAACACTTATATTTGGGTGTGTTTTATTATACAAAATAAATGTAAAATTACTATAAAATGGAACAAAGACAACGGAAAATTGTGTCTATGCTTGTCAGTTGCGTGAGTGTGACGGCAATACCGGCTCGTGTTGGTCCCCAGCTGATTTGGTCTGTTGCTAAGCGGTCGCAGGCGGGTGCGGGGCAGCGCGCGGGGTTCGGGGGAGCTGACTATTAACAACAGCGATGCATATAACTGTAGATGTGTATATATAGCTAACTATTAAATGGCTAACAATGTAATTGTGCTGCAATAGAACTTAGTAAAACAACAATTTAATTCACAATTGATTCTTTCTTAAAATAATAAATACTTCGCTTCGTCAAATAGAATATTTAAAAATTATTAATATTAATGAGTATTATTTATGTAATACAAAACACTGGATGTATAACATTATAAATTGTCAAATATATTAACTTTGCATTCCATGTGCTGCTCCTCCTCCTCGGCCTTCATCATTATATCGAGCACTTGGTGCTTCACTCTGTTCTGCAAATACTTCGGCAACCTCTTCGCGCTCTGACACACGCTCGAGAAAAACAACTCCAGCGGATCCACCTGCCAACATCATTAATAATATTATACTAGCAAGTGTGCGGCCACAGATGGAGTGAGTGGGAATACATAACGGTTTGCAGTTGTTGGTTTGTTTCTAGTTAATATTCCAGGGATTCCTTGGCTGCTACAACTGAGGGAGCAATATTTATGTTATTATAGTTTGTCCACCTGTATGTTGTCACCACTGCCATGCGCGTTCTCCCAACATTCACTCCTCTCCACGTCCACTGCCTCCAATGGCTTTGGCTGATCGCCATTCACCACGTCGGCTTTCATTGGCTTCGTCGCGTCCAGGGGGAGTCTACTGCCGCTCCTGTTCAACACACAACACAACATTCACGACTGACGCGCCTCACGTTAAGCAAACGCAACTTAAGGCAACTGAACAACATCCGGTTGCTTCAGTTGCCGTCACGTCCGCCATTATTACTCCAGCTATGTTGAAAGCACCTATTTGATGTTAACTATATTTATTAATAAGCCTACTCACGACCTCTCTGTCATGAATGGCAGAAGGAATTTCATCGCGTTCTCGTATCTCCATTTCTTTCCGTTTGCCTTGGTGAGCCCTTTGTCCTTCCTCTTGATCACTTGCCTGTAAGAGTCGCGCAGAATCTTCCATTCGCGTTTCAGCTCTTCACCTGCACAAAGCACAATCGGCCATCTTAGCATATAGGGCGACTCTCCGATGCGTTGCCTCGCTACATGTACACGACCACATAAACGGACAATAATATAATATGGTTTCATGGTGAGAATAGGGTATATGCATGTGGTTTAAATATTGCTGCAAATTTTTCCCCCAATTCTTTATTGTACTAACATCATGCTAAAATGATTATATTTTTAATTTTCTTTGTATATATTGCATAAAAGATTAAGCAAAAAGTGAAAAACAAGCAAGTGAAATTCAAATGAGAGAAACGCCGAATGAAACGTGACGTCACATGACACGTTCGGGGTTGATGCTCATATTGTGCGCGTAGTGTATAAGAGAAAAAAATAGCTGTTCTTTGTGTTTATGCAGTGTTTTTGTTTAGCTAGTACAACTTTAAAATCCACATAAATAACAGTAACACTTGTAGTAAACAAATACTGGTCGTGACGTGTGACGTCATCAAAAGCCCGCGCTAGATGATGGCGTTCAAATGTGTCAAATTTAATCGAAGTTTTAAATATATTTTTTAGAAATAATAAGAACTTTTCCAACAATATTTATATTTTTTATTATGTTATAACGATGTAATAAGTGAATTAAACACATAAAAAAAATACATGCATATACCCTATTGTGGATGCCAAGGGAGAGTTGTCAGGCGTGGCAATTTGGTTCATTAATAATATGTTCTAACACACTTACGGCTGTTGTAACGGTTGTGTAATTTGTATGTCATTTTGTGCAAACCTTATTCACTCCATTGACGCAGCTATGATATAAAATACTTTTAAATATAATTGTGTCGCAGGGTCGTCATCGCTCTAGCGAGCAAAGCGGCCGCCACTTCATCAGCATGTCACGTTTTTTCTTATTGTGACTCGACATATGACAGCACTACGCTTGATGTTAGGCTGCAGTGTGGTCCATGAATGGATGGCACTGCTACTACAATTCAATAACTGTAAGTAGCAGTCACATCCACTATGCCGGCCTAGTTAGAACCGGCAACTTACAAGCTGATCCCGAAACGCGACCAAATCACTTCACGGTCTGTATACTTGTGGTGGTACTACCCCGGATCGGCAGACTGGGTACCACTGCCTACCACTCTTTTATAACCAGACCCGAAGGAAATATCTATCTCTCTTTTTTTATTAACAAATATTTGCAATATTTAATATAATTATTAAATATTACATTAAATAAACAAATAAAGCTATGAAACAAATATTTGCTCCGACCGGGAATCGAACCCGAGACTTTACGCGCAACAAACCCCTGGCAAGTCCACGCCTGGGCATAGTGAAGGCGACTGAGTCAGGCGTGAACTAACTCAATTGTTTCAGTCGTCGTCACTCTTGGATCTCCTCTTGCTTATCATCAGGCGGGTCGAGGTCAAATGTCGTGTCATAATAAAAAAAAGTTAGTGGAGACAATGCTCAGTACAACATAAATAGAAAAGGCATATTAACAATAAATTTAATGCAAAATTATCATGGACAGCGTGTTAAGGTGTTGCCGCTCTTATATCTATGTGTATCTATGTCTCTGTCTCTCTGGCGCGAGTAAACGTGAAAGAGCTATTGTAAGTTTGGCAACCGTGCGTTGTCTGTGTATTTTGTGTCACTTCATGACCGACTAGTAGGCCATAACATCGGGTTTTCGTGCGGCATTTTAGCGAAATATTGAAAACTCTCCGTTTGATTTGCAAAAGTGGAAATATGTCGTGTTCAGCTGTGTTTTGTTCATCGAGAACAACTAAAGGAGGAGTAAAAGACCCGGATTTATCATTTCACACGTAAGTGTTTGTGAGAAGTTTTATGCTTAAATAATTAAGTTTTGTTAAATTATAAAATATTTATGTGTTTTATGTTATTCAATTGCATGTCATGGTGATATTAATGAGATTAATATAAATTGATGTAGGTACACGGATATCGATAGTTAGTTATAAAACTTGTACTTGCCTTTTTAGGTTTCCGAAATGTCCCGAAATGAGAAAAAAGTGGATCAAAGCTGTGAGACGCGAAAACTGGGAGCCAACTAAATATTCAAGGCTTTGCTCCAAACATTTTGAAGAATCAAACTTCATCACTGGATTAGCAATTCGAAGACTAGAAACCGATGCGGTGCCAACGATTTTCATAGGATACCCAAAATACTATCAACAGGTGAGGATGCGTTTGAAACTTAAATCAAGTCGGCGTGTTGGCAGACATCGACTCCAAAAGGAACTCTTTGTAATTTTCTGATTTATCTTATTTCTAAATTTTTAGTGTGTTTTTTAATACTTTTTATTAATAACGATTATGTTTTATAAAGGTGGCGATTTTTTTTTTATCAATTTTTATAATATTGCTAGAATCTAACATTATTTGTTGACAAAAATATTTTTTTTAATAAAAGACTCATTTTTTTATTTTTCTTATAGATTTTCCCCCTTATATACAAAAAATTAAAACGTCTTTTCAACCTGATTTATTTAAAATGTGTTTTGTCTTCTTTTCTTCAAATTAAGAATTTGATTTGAAAAAATAAGACAAAACACATTTTAACTAAATAAAGTTTAAATGACGTTTTGAATTTTTATAAATAAGGGGTTAAGTCTGTATGTGTTGTTTCGCTTTTGTGTAGAGTTTACCGAGATACACTTATCTTCTTTCTATCTTTATAAAACTTATATTTTTATAAATTATATTTATCAAACGTAAGTACGATAGCTCAGGTAAAGTGAACTGGAGCTACCGACTCCAACTTGTCGATATTGTAAGTGCGTCCTTAGTCACGCACACTAATACAGTTTTAGAAACTCACACCATCAAAAAACGGACAGACTTTTAAAGCATTGTCCATTGTGATTATTCGTCCATGAAAATTATAATAGATCGAATTAAGTGGCATTCTAGGTGTGTTCAGAAATACGTTTAATACTTACCTAGCTATAAAAATAAAGAAACATTTAAACAATATCATGATTTGTTGCTAACGTATTTGCAATTGTTTATTGCTCTTATGAACAATTAATACCGTACGGAAAGCTTAAATGACTTACGCTAAACTTAAATAAGTTATAGTTTCAGAGCGTATGCGCAGATGTTGCCAGTAATAGTAATGCCAGTCATAACAGTCATGAAAATCATATTATTAACAAGGCCCTTAATGTGAAATAGTTGCATTTGTGTTAAGGCTTACGTACAATCATTTCCAAATTTGTCAGCAATCTCAATCCAGCATTGATCACGGAACTCGGTGTCTCTATGCCGCTCGTCACGCGTGTCATACAAGTTTGTGTACTTCCTCACTTCGGCAATTAATGTTTCACGCTTCACCATCTTGCACCATCACCAATCACAACTAATAAACTTATCGCCGCTCTTCTGCGATAATATGTTTGGTGATGTGATATAATCGCTTGTGTTGCAGTGCGCAGTGTTCGGCCGTGTCGCACAAATGCCAAGCTAACACTGAGCGAGATGAAGCTATGCGACTCAGTTGTCAGATATAATAGCTTATCGCGCGCAGTGAATGGTGCCGCAAAACCATTGATGAGCAATTACACGAACTACAGACACGACACGCACAAAAATAAAATAAATATGAAATGCTCAATTATAATGACACCAAAAAGACACACTCATATATTGCATCTTCAATCAGTCAATCAAATTGTCACGCCTCTTTCCCACAGGTATAGGCAGACACATTGGAGCGCCATTTACCACGATCCTAACACAACTGCCTCGCTCCCTTCAAATTCATAATTCTCTTCATATTGCATCTTTATTTTGGTAATTTACACTTTATAATTTATACAATGGAGTGAACGTAATTTTTCCTCTATATTGTTTTAACATTGAACATGAATGATTACACAATTAATTGATGTTAGTATGTTAATAAGTTTATAATTTAATTTTAATTATTTGCCTTTGTTAGTTTGCAAATGCTAATTTTCATACACAACAATAACATAACAATAACATGTATGTTTTTCAGAGAAACACTCAAAACTTTGGATAATAATTTAGAGTTTGTTTATTGTAATACTAAATAACTATGTATCTGTGTGATGTGTAATCTATGTTTGGCAACGTTCGTCCGCTACGTTGCCGCTCTTACGTTGGGCTTGGGCACTGTAATAACACAAAAACATGGCCGCCCGCTGCTACGTGTCCCATTTTAGTATTCCATTTGATTCTATTAAATGGTATATTACGATTAATTTATTAACAAATAGATGTACATAAGGAGTGGCGGCTGCATGTGGTACTATATGAATAGGTGCAAACAATGCAATAATAATTGGTACGTATATAGGCAGAGAGGGTTGCATGGGAATTACTACCTACGCTTTACCGCTTTATCCCATTTTGCCCTAAGTTACATTGGTTTAATGATGGATTACCAAAATAATGAATTTAAACACCTAGGAATTTAACCATCCAATTTTCTACCTATTCAAAACTATTAAAAACTAAAAAAAGCGACCAAGTGCAACTCGGACTCGCCCATGAAGCGTTCCGTAGCAGCAAGTAATATAATATAAAACTTCTTGTTGTTCGTTGATCGATTTTTATATTTGAGTTGATTGAATGAAAGGTAAATGGCGGTTTAAGATTTATGACGTATTAAAAAAAACTACTTACTAGATCTTGTTCAAAACAATTATCGGTGGAAGTTTGCATGGTAATGTACATCATATAGGTATATGTTTTTGTTTTATCATTCTCTTATTTTACCACTTTGGAAGAGTCTCTGGCGCAAGCAAACAATTACGTTTAGCAAAGCAATTAAATTAGGAACCTCAATATAATTTTTGAAGGCCTATCCATAGATAGCCCATACTTATGCGTTTGATAAAAAATATAATTCCCAAAATTGATTAATTTGATTGTTCTATTTTTTTGTGAAAATCTTAATGCGGTTCACAGAATACATATATTTACCAAGTTTAAACAGTATAGTTCTTATAGTTTCGAAAAAAAGTGGCTGTGACATACGGACGGACAGACAGACAGACAGACATAACGAATCTACTAAGGTTCCGTTTTGTTAACGCAACCCTAAAAACGATTGATATTATTTTAAAATTTCCAGCAAATCGTGTTTTGTGCGATGAATGTATGTCTGTTATCCGTGAAAATATGAAGGATAATAACTGGGTGTCGTCAATATTGTGTTTTGTTTGCATTTTAAACAAAAATATGTTCATTATAGTGAAAAGGGTCGCATATTATGTGCATAACATCTCATTGTCACAATGTATACGCTTATTTACGCATAGCGCATAGACGCCCCATCACAATGTACGCTCAATCTGGGTTATTCCCTAATCTGACTTAACACATTCGCGCTTCAGGCTGAAAGTTGCCAATGAGGCCGGCATAGTGGATGCCACACGTCGTGCAATAATAATACAAATATAGTAGCATAAATCTATAACATTTTAATGAAACATTTAAGTACAGTGTAGGAAATCGCCACGTTACCACTACCCCCGCGCGTAACCCGCATACTGAGAGCCCCCAACAATGGCCGCCGCCGCCGCCCCACCTCAGTGCCATTATAGCTGCACCCGGGTTGGCACGTACAAACAGTAATAACAGCCTGTTCCTTTGCTGTAACTTATAATTAAGATAATAAATAAGTTGTATGTGTTTTTTATAAATAAATGCGAAAGGCAACATAAGAATGCGCGGCACAACGGAAGCAGAAAGAATTGAAATATGCAAATTGAGTGATAAAGGTTATAATATATCACAAATTGCAAATATTTTAAATCTCACTGTAAGTTTGTGTTAATAATAACAACACGTGAATATGGCATATTGGATGTTAATGGTGTTGGTTGTTGTTACAGAGGCGCACGGTGAGGACATGGATGAAGAGGCACCAGCAGACCGCACACGATGGACCACCACCACCGCAACACACAGACAGGTACGTTCTATAAATAATATTGAATTTGTCTTAGAATTATTTGAAACGAAGCTTACATTCTGACGATGATCGATTATTATAATATTAAAGTGTTTATAATTGAACAACATTAATCGCAAATTGTTTTGTTAATGATTAGACACATTCTGGTGATGTGCATTTTATGTCCTCGGTGGTATCTGCGGCATTCACGTAAGTGCTGCGTGAATGTGATTGCAACAAACCGCCGTTGTGTGTTGCTGTGGCTGCCATTTGCAAGTGATCGGACGCAGCTTACGAAATGAATATACATATTATTGTGAATGGCTGGCACAAACTGATTCATTATAATTATCATCAATTAGCATTTATAAATGACATAGCGATCACACTGAACTCTCCATCAGCAAACTATACGTCTTAAAATATATTAAATAATGTAAAATGGAGTTCATATATCTCTTAGCAACCAACCAATTTTGTTTGTAAATATATTCTAACATCAATAATAAAGCTCATGTCAATTATGAGACTTCCTAGTTTGGGCGACACCTCATCTTTTCATCCGCATTCTGTCCATTGAATCGAATCATATCGTTTCTTTGTCGAACATTGTCCTGCACCAATGTGGATGCGGATGCGAAAACCTCAAAAACCACCACAACCGTAAAGCGACTTAGTTGCAGTTTCGGGGTTAACTGAAAAGTTGCTTCGTCAATTAGGCCTGCCAATTAGCGAGTGTTACCTGCCTTTGTTATTGGACCGCACTGCACACAAAGCGGCAGGGTGAAGCCATAATAATAAATATGGCTATGTATATTATTATTGGTGCTAAAAATGATCCACGTGTGTGTGTGTGTGTGCGTTCATGGCCAAGGTCAGCGTAGTAATGAATACACGTGCTGCTGACGGGAGCACACAAACACAACACTCTCCAATGTTAACGCGGGGAGCTCACTTAGCCTATGTGCCTGTTTGGTTTGGCACATACTTCAAAGCAATATGTAAAGCTACTCGTACATAGCAATTACATTGGCAGCCGGTTAGGATGAGAATGGGCCTTAATATTACATTTTATATAATAAAGTGTATATTCAATAGAATCCACCAATCACCCATTCCCAGTTGGACGATCACTTGCCGTTCTGGCTTAATATATATAAATAACTAAAAAGTCAGCTACAGTTAACTGAATTGGGACCAACTTAGCAGGAAGACAGTGGTACTTTCACTCCCTCTGTGAAGTGACTCAGTCGCGTGATGCAGGTGTTTCAACTAGACAGGGGCATAGTGGATGCGATTTCTACTAGTTCCTTGGCTGTAGTTGCAGTCGCATCTATGTCACATATAACATAAATTTGTTTTAAGTTTGCTTTTAGATTTCAAATAAATGTTATTTTATTTTCATTGTTAATGTTTCCATCTACTTTGTGAAGTTGAAGTAGGTTGACAGGGATCCGTGGAGAAGGATGCGCGCGTGGCACACATCGTGAATAATGTTATTATTATTATATTACAATATAATGGTGATTATATAATTATAATTCATAACCAATCATAATATTATGTCTTTTTATATCGAATACAATATAATGCCTAATATACTATTTCACATGTAGTCATAATATCCTATCAATAATATTTCAACTCTATTTGGATTTGTGCTCCATCATCCTCATTACATCAACTTTTCCCGTATGGTTGGTATCATTGAGAACTAAGGTCCTTCATTATTATTTACAGCAAAGAATTTCTATTTTTGTTAAATATTATAATCCTCTCCAATATTAATATTAACATTAATGTTAATCCTCCATTGTTTGTGTAATGTATGATAACAACTGGTGACGTGTGAGACAGTTTGGCGCTCCCGTGCAATTGGCACACCACCAAATGTATTTCTAATGACAAGTTCATGGTGATGTTGTAGTTCGCATTGCTCCCAAAGCACCGCGTTTCTCACTTAACACATTATTACATCGGTGTCTATAATTAATATAACCAATTTGTGGCGTGTCGCAGTGTTCGCAGTGAAATGTATGAGCTATGCAATTTATGCAAATATTCCTAAATCAGTTGTTTCTCACATTGCGAAATACATTAAAAACGGAGGACTTGAGATATTAAAAGCAACTCTAAGCAACGCGCAACCTATATACATACATCTATACTAATATAAGTTTTAAACGCGTTTATAAAAAGTCTCATTCTAATAACTATACTGGAAGGAAGGCTACGAGCTCGTATAAGCCTTTTGTAAATTTCCTAAATATGGGGACTCTGTTGATGGATCCTCTTGGATCAGCAAAGTTATAGAATTGAACTGTAGTGATTTAACTAGAATTGTTTTTTTTACTATGAGCTGCACTGAAATAAAATTCAAGATGTCCGATGAGCATGCAAGGGAGGATCACATTGCGCAGAAGCACACAAAGGCCTCCGCAGTGGGAATGATTGTTTAGATGGCAAATGCCTTTAATAAAGCTGCTTCAATGAATCAAACTAAATGTCATTTGTCCAGAGCGGTGTCATGTCTATATAATATACACGTTCACGCACGTCCGCCACGTCCGCTGCCAACAGCCACATTTTGTCACCACCCTGTTTCTATTGTTAGGAGCACAACTATCCGCTTATTAAAAACAATTGTACGACCAACACATCTTTATCTAATCTGCTTTTATATTACTTTGAAATCTTTAGTTTAAATAATATTTTGTTTGTGTACTACCAATGAGTTTATAATTGTTTTGCCTTCGGTTGCCTGGAAGAGATCACCATTTGTGTGTTGCACCTACTTATTTATATATTTTAAGTTACAATAAAAAGTATATGTATAAATAAAGAAGCATCCATTGAATTAGATGTCATAGGAATGGACATAGTGGTTTGGACTATTGGCTGCAATGCCCCATCATTATGTGTTCAGACATTGTGCAACATATTTTCATACAGCAAGTTCAGCTATGGGCAGCAATAACTGCGGGCCGACCGCCTAGCTCAATGACAATTGGCTTCGCTTTGACACTTGAACGACACGGACTAACATTAGACAGCCCACAGTCTGAAGTGCTATCCACAGCTGTCACTATGCCGGCCTCGTGTATATGTGAGATTGATTGTTGGCTAGCGTTGTAAGGTGACCTAACGCGTGTACGCCAGAAAGTCTGCGGGGCTACTTGGCGAGCGGCGAACACTTAAAAATAGCCCCGCAAGCAACTGCAGCCCCTATTGCGAGCGCAACAAGGGCCAATGTCGATTGCGTGCGTGTGATGCTCTTGGCAACGCGGAGCACTTGTTGACGTAAGTGCACATTTAGGGAGAAATAAGTTATTATGTATATATATATATATCATCATTCATTTTGTTTATGGCCTTATCTACGACGATGTCCTATTTTGAGGTACTTTTCACGATCAAATAACTATGCTTCTTGAAATGTTATTAAACTTAAAAATATATGTGTTAAGAAGAAGTGCTTAAAAAAAACACTTAATCGAACACAATTTACAAATACTTCATCAAACTTGTAATATGTTGACTTTTGAGCATCGATGCTTTTGAGGTACATTTTATGACAATTCTGTATAACTTTATTACATCTTATAAATACCTAAAGATACACTAAATCTTTACCTTCATTTACTAACTAATTTAATTTATAAATATATAATTGGTATGCAATAAATTAAATATTTCCTTACTCTCCATCAATGAATCAATGAATCGGGGTGAGTTTCGGTCCAAATATCTCTATAACTACATAACTTTTATCAATTATAAAAATAATACGACATACTAAATATATTCAATATTTTGTGTGCCCAATAAAATACTAAAAATAATTTCAACTAGTCTAAAAAATAAAAATAAATCTTTTTATAAAATTTTGTACCATTTTCGTAAATGTCTAATTCTCGTGGCACTTAAGTCATTTGAAATAAGGTTTAAATTACTTTGAGTAAAGTCTCGGTTTTTTGGTACAAGGAACATTTCTAATAATTCCTGAGTCAGTCTGCGCCAGTGCAGCGTTTGGGGAGGTCCCTGTGTCGCTCGACGTGAAATAGATCGCTGTACAGACACAGCAGATAACACTAACCGTCTCATCTTGATACTTTTTGGTGCTACCTTGAGAAAGGTAAGAAAATTATATTTTTGGTCCGGTTAGAGTTAGATATATCTTGTTTGGGCCCCTTTTGTTAGTAATGACGAAAGCTTGCCACTGATCTGACTGAACTCACCTGATGATGGACTTTGAAGACTGCTATTTGAGCTCCTGAAGACCTTGGTGGCAATTAAATGTATTTTATTGTTTTAGATGCCACGAATAAAACCGTTCGGAAGTAAATCTCGCAAACAGCTTCAAGCAATTAGACGGAACCAAGAGATGAGTAGAATGTATGTACCATAATGTGGTTTTACTTATATCATTTTATTTTGTTACTAAAATGATCATGGTATTCTTTATGCCAAGAGCATGGCAGCTCGCTATGGCTATACTTTTTTATGCGGAGCGGGGACCTAGAGCAACACTTCCTCCCCCTCGCGTCTCGCTCAATCGAAGTGCGGTGTGGCATATCATTGTTTTTATATGCAGGACGCCGCATCGTGTGTCTTCTTAAACTTTAACTGTGATTTCATTCCGGTATTCTTGTTTCAAAAGCAGGCTTACCAGTCAACATAATTCCAGAGTCAATCGATCCAAGCAAGGTTCCAGAGAAATATGAACTTAATGGAATATTCATCACATATTGTTCATGAAAATATAGTTAATTGAATAAAGAGGATTAAGCTGTTTATTTTTTAAAATCGTGATCCGTTACAAAAAAAACAAGAAGATATTTTCTTTCCTTTTATGTAGAGCATAGGTGGACTACCGGCCCCTTTTACATAATAGTTAATTATGCCAATGTTATATGTTTGTCTATTATCTATTAATAATGAAAAATTAAAAACCCAACGGACCCGCTACCGACCCCACGAAAAGCTCTAGCGCCCACTAGGGGGCGGTACCGCCCCCGTTGGGAACCTATTATGTTTTTTTTTATATTTTTTATTGTGATACGACATTTGACCTCGTCCCGCTTGATGATAAGCAAGAGGAGGTCCAAGAGTGACGAGGACGAAGAAAACCGAGTTTGTTCTCGGCTTCCTTAGCCGCCGTCAGTATGCCGGTCAAAACATAGTGTAGAGGAAGGTCCTAATAGCTATAAATTATGATAGGACCCTTTTTATAGTGACTATACCGAACAATTCTAATAAAAACCTACTATATAATCAATATATATATATATACATTAGTATTTATATATATCTATACATATAATAAAATTGGAGTGTCTGTTTGTAATATTGAAATAACCGTTTTTTAATACATGTATATGAATATACATACGGAACATACACCAAATTAACATTTAAAAAAATTTTGGCTGTCTGTCTGTTTGTTCCGGCTAATCTCTTGAATGGCTGGACCGATTTTGACGGGACTTTTATTGGCAGGTAGTTGATGTAATAAGAAGTAACTTAGGCTACGTTTATTTAAAAAAAATCTTTTATAATAAATAAAATTTAAAAAACACATTTTCCCATACAAAATTGCGTGCGTAATTTTGGGTAAACTAAGGAAAATATATCAAGCTGTTGAGAATTGAAAACACATTATTATAACATCTTTACTTATATTATAAACGCGAAATTTTGTGAGTATGGATGGATGGAATTTTAATGAATGGATTTTAATGAAACTTTACAATAATATAGCTTATACATCAGAATAACACATAGCCTATAATTTATAAACATATTGTGAAAATAATGAATAAAATAAACATTTTCCCATACAAAAATTGTGCGTGCGTTCAGAAATTGCGTTATTTTGGGTAAACTAAGAAAAATATATCAAGCTGTTGAGAATTGAAAACGAATAATTATATTATCCTTAATCATTACCTATATTATAAACGCGAAAGTTTGTGAGTATGGATGGATCGACCCATACTCACAAACTTTCAACAAAGATCCCATACAAAAATTTATGCGTGCGTTCAAAAATTTATTTTGTGGTGACTACGGAAAATATCTCAAGCTACTTGATGTTGAGAATTAAAAAAAAAACATATTGTCAATTTTGGCTAATCAGTCATTGCTCAAAAACCTATAGTAATTGTATTAAGAAGAAAAATTAATAAGCAGGCTTAAAAAAAGGTACGCTCCATGTTACGAATGAGAGAAAACGATAAAGTGAGGCACCATCATAATTTTTCAAACACCAATAATGTCAAGCATAAACCTGCCAAAACTAGAACTTATTAAAGACGATGACGATATAAAGCAACATAAACATAATAATAACAGCTCAGGTGAATTATGGAATGCTGAAACAAGAATCTGGAAAGTTTTATAAAAGGAAAAATTGGATAAAAGGACTGATGTAATTAACGTTTACAAAGACGGTTTGTTGAAAGTTTAAACTAATTCTTAGTGAAGAGATTAATAGTTTTAAAATCCCTATAAGAGAGAAACATGAGATGACCTAACAGGCTGGTGTTCGAACTATCATTTACATATCAGATGGTACATTATAATTATAGGTTTTGAATGCATTATCTGCAACGAGAATTGGACGCATTATGTGGGCACCTCCTTAAATAGATTTAAGAAGACATTTATTTTATTTTGATATACAACTTTATTTATTTCTTTTCTTTGCTGGGAGAATGTTGAGAAATAAAAACAAATTGTACATTTTGGAATAGTAAATATATATTGCTTAAAAACGTATATTGTATTATTTATAAAGAGAAACAAATATATTAATTTTCTCAATTCACAACAACTTAAGTTAAGCTAATCTGTGACATGGCATTCATTCACTTTTAGGCGGTGCGAAGTTCGCCGGGTCAGCTAGTATATATATATACTAATGTAATAATAAAAGTATCAAGTTGTGTTAGTTCACCAATAGATTGAGGCTTAGCGATGGTCGCTGTGTGCGTGCGCTCAAAACCCTAAATTGATGCGCGTCTCGTCGTTAATGCGCGCTTAATTGTATATATTAACAGTTGCATATACATTTTAAAATAGTTTGATGTACGAAGATTACAATGCAATTGGAATATATCCTTTATTTGGCATAGTTTATCGATCGAATCGAACCCGGGACTTTACGTTCCACAGCTGTCGTCTAACACCAGAATATCTGTTTGCATTCCATTTCACTCTAGTGATTCCAAACTTATCTCTCGTAACGCAATGTTCGGCAACACTTTTTAAATAAATTGCATACATTAATAATTGGTCGCGCTACGAAGCTGAATCTATGATAATGTCATTATCTTCATCTATACATATAATAAAATTGGAGTGTCTTTTTGTCTTTGGAGTAGATTTTTTTTTACGTAATATACCAAAGTTTTGTCAATTTTTTTTTCCTATTATAAAAATAGATGCAAGGCGTTGGTTCAAACCCTGAGTACTATAATACCATCGCACTGTATTACCGTCAGTCACGTCAACATCTAATCCAATCAACTGTACTATGGAGACTATACACTATACTTTCTATAGTATAGCTATTTGTAAATTTTCTTTATTATTATTTCCTTCTGTTACTATGTGCATATGCTACTATTGTTATAAATGTGAATGTGAGTTTGTTTGTTACATTTTTTTATTTTTGGAGGTACAAGAAGTAACACGGTTACTTTTAATATAATAAATAAATAATAATAAATATATTTAAAATATATTTTACTATAGTTTCCAATTGACTATAGTTTTAACTGTTCGGAATATATATTTATTTTTATTTTCGTCTGTCATTTTTATATGAGTTATTGAGTTATAAATACAAAAAAGTCGAATTGAAAACCTCCTCCTTGTATAACACAGTCATACTGTGTTATAAACCAAACTTTACGCGGGTGAAACCGCGGGCACAGCTAGTATAATATAATATTGTGACCCTACCTGATGATAAGCAAAAGGAGCTCCAAGAATGCCCACGACCCAAAAAACCGACTCCATTCACGGTTGCACCAGTGACGGCATAAATATTTATTTGTTCTGTCCTTTGGAATATAAAATATCAAATCAAATTGTCACGCCTTTTTCCCACAGGGATAGGCAGAGACAATGGAGCGTCACTTGCCACGATCCTGACACAACTCCCTCGCTTCCTTCACATTCACAATTCTCTTCATACAAGCTCATAAATATGTGTTATAACATATATTTATGAGCTTGTCAAATTATATATTTTTATCTGATTGGACAACCAATGTCGGCAACGATTGCCCCCGCCCCCTCCCTCTGCCCGTTGCCCCCCTCCCCCCCCCCCCTCCCCAGCCGTGCTTCTCTTATTAGTGCAGCCGCCAACTGTGGCGTTCTACGTCGTGTGATTTGTTGCTTTCGCTCCATAGTTATATAAGTGTTTTGTTGTGCAAAATGGAGAGAACATATTCCTGTGGGGAACGTGATATTATATTAAAAGTTCATGCGTATTTTGAGCGAGAGGAACGGAATAGCTCCGGCCCGGCCACAAATCGTGATGAGCGTGCGTTACGCCGCACCAGTGAAGCGACGGGCGTGAGCGCTCGCACCCTCAGCAATATAAAGAATGAAGCCAAGGAGGCATTGTGAGTGGCGTTGCAGGGGAGCGGCTTTTGCATGACACCGGTCACATTATCTGCAGACGTCACGTCGGCGTTCTGCGATGTGAAATACTAATAAATAGATCATTATCTATTAACCACAGACATTTTTTACAAAATATGTTATACCTATAATAGTTTTTTTGTTATCATTGCATCACAAAAAAGATCACCGCCAGCATAAATAATGGGTGTCATTAAAGATTGGTGGTCGCTCTCGCTACTAACCGTAGTAAGTGGAGCGAGCGCGGTGTGTACACGTACAGATAATGTGATCACGGTCGGTATGCGCGTGTAATATATCCAAGCTGCGCAGTATAGGTGTTTCCATTTGATAATTGCTGATCGAATGTGAATGAATTGTTAGTTTCCTTGGGTCAGTAGTTCAATTCAAGAGAACTGTCAAGATCACTTGAAGTTTGAGGGTTGACTGCGCCGGGTGTCATGGCCAAGTCTCAATATATTTATATAAAACATTAAAGAATTTTAATATTGATATGCGTCACTATAAGATGCTGTTAATTATTACGTAACAACTTAATGCTTCGAGTACGGAGATTCCAGACACAGTTGATTTTCAATTGTTATGGACCACGATCGTGGTCTTAGAGACTGGACGTATTAAGACAGAAAGTCGCTTAAGTAGAGACTGAATAAATAAATAACCGACTTGGTATTACATGGATCTCACAACTTTTTACCGCAGAACAACTGAGTTGCGAGACTTGGTTTTTTTGACAAGTATTGTTTTTGGTGGGATAATTTGTTTTCAATTCTCAACAGCTTGATATATTTTCCTTAGTTTACCCAAAATAAATTTCTGAACGCACGCAATTTTGTATGGGAAAATGATTTTTCTTTTATTTTATTTATTATAAAAGATTTTTTCTAAAATAAACGTAGCCTAAGTTACTCCTTATTACATCAGCTACCTGCCAAAAAAAGTACCGTAAAAATCGGTCAAGCCATTTCAGAGATTAGACGGAACCAACAGACAGACAGACAAAAATTGTAAAAAATGTTATTTTAAATTTATATTTATATCTATGTTATTTATATATTTAATATAAATACAATCTATTTTTTCTATATTATACAAAATAATGTTATTATTTTGGTCGCGGTGGAGGGATTGTCTGACAGAGGAATAGCTGTTGAGAAACAAAGGTCAGAATCCCATAGAGGGAAGCCTCGACAGGCCAGTTGCAGTCAGAATAATTGCAAAGGAAAGTGTGCAGCAAAACATCGATGGCAGCAAGTGACGAGTAGGATAAAAGTCCGCCGCAGGAGCGAAGGCCGCCAATGCTGCAAAAATGGCCAGTTTTATTATGTATGTCTTCGTCTCGGAGCCCGGACTGTCCATCAACACCAGTGTCGGTGCGGAGAACCGGTGGATAATTTTAGAACCCTGTGGTATTGCGCGGAGCGATGGCAAAAGACCGGACGGAATGACTGTTGGGCCATGAAAACTTGGCAGGTATTTGGTGTGGGATGCGACTTGTGTAGACACATTAGCCCCATCTCACATCCAAGCGACTTCGTTAAGCGCGGGAAGTGCGGCGATTTCTGCTGAGAACCTCAAGTTACGCAAATACGCTAACCTCAGTACTGGTTACGAATTTGCGCCGTTTGGGGTCGAGACGATGGGCCCTTGGGGACCATCAGCTAAGCGCCTGGCCAAGGAGTTGTCCAGTCGGCTGACGGAGAAGTCTGGAGACAGGAAGGCTGGCAATTATTCCTGCCGACGTATTAGCCTTGCTATACAAAGAGGAAATGTTGCCAGTCTCCTTGGGACTATCTCTGATGCGACGCCATTAGATGATATTTTTTATTTATAGTTTAATTATAGTTAATTATTACTTTTAATGAAGTTTAATTGTAAATATTTATTATTAATAAATAAATGATTATATTTTGATGTATGGACCGTATATATATATTCATATACATGTAGTAAAAACGGTTATTTCAATATTACAAACAGAAACTCCAATTTTATTTATATGTATAAATAATTTGTGTAATGTAATAAATTGATGGGTTTGATTTTGTACCAATTTAAAGTTTATTTTCTTCTATGTAGAGTATTTGAAGCTTGTATTTAAAAAAATATTTTTACTATTAATTTATTTCAATTTTTGTTTTATAAATTTAACAATTTATGCAAATATTGTATTTTAACAATAAATGTTACACCCACCGCGTTGGATGTATTTTTTTTTATGAATAAATTTGCTCAGAGTTATGCATACAATAATATAAGTAATAGCGCTATTCATGTAAGTCGAATTCGCCTAAGTCGGGGTACAATTATGCATATAAAGACATACAAAGTATGTTTATTTGGGATAAATAAAACAATAATTTAGGAAATAAATGTGTAACTAGATAATATGTCAAATCACATTATTATAATCTGTATAAAAACAATTTATTTATAACAAGTTATTTTGATATAGAAGGTTTCATTAAAAATTCGTCTCACGAGTGAATGATTTTTTCTTCTCCCGTAATATCTCCTGCTAGTATGCTAGTATTTTTTTATTCCTTGTTTTGTAACAAAAATGCGCTCTTCGTTGGAGTGTATGCTTTCCAAATTTGTTAACCCTTTTTCAATTGAACTGAGGGCTTCTGTCAACTTTCCAACTGTCATTTGATCTTCTAATTGAACTGCGAACTACAGGTAATGTATGCAAGGAGCGATGGACCAGAATCAGAGACAACCATAGAAAGGCTTTGAATTTGCGTAAGACCAAAAGCGGCCAAGCAGCATCGAAACTAAAACCTCCCAAATTCTTCCAAGAACTTTCTTTCCCAGCACCATACCTAAACGATGAAGAAGAACGGCGGTCAAGCCAGAATCTGGCTTGAATCTGAACAGAAATCTGAGTGATCCTCTTCTGGATTTTTTGAACAAAATCGCAACCATCGCTTCGACACCATCTATATGTGATGTTTCCTCTTCCACCTGTCATGAACGAAACTCTGCACAATCTGTCTCCGGCAATGTTTTCTCGTTCATCTACATCTTACGAAATGCCGCTGGCGATAGCGAAACTTTGCGCATGATGTCCTCCTCCCAAGAAATTGTCAACTATACAGAACGTTTACATGCAGTGGATCATAATGCGCAGATTCTCGGCCAATATTTACATTTTAATCTATACATATAATAAAATTGGAGTGTCTGTTTGTAATATTAAAATAACCGTTTTTTAATACATGTATATGAATATATATACGGTACATACACCAAAATGACATTTTTTACATTTTTTGTCTGTCTGTCTGTCTGTTTGTTCCGGCTAATCTCTGGAATGGCTGGACCGATTTTGACGGGACTTTTATTGGCAGATAGCTAATGTAATAAGGAGTAACTAGGCTACTTTTTTTTTTGAAAAATCCTTTATAATAAATAAAATAAAATAAAAACATTTTCCCATACAAAATTGCGTGCGTTTAGAAATTAATTTTGGGTAAACTAGAGAAAATATATCAAGCTGTTGAGAATTGAAAACAAATTATTATTATTATTTTACTATTATTATAAATGTGAATGTCCGTTTGTTTGTTACGCTTTCACGCAAAAACTGCTCAACCGATCATCATGAAATTTTGTACACATATTCTTGGAGGCAGAGGTTATTTTAATAAAAAATAATAAAAAAATTACGAAAAATAAAAAAGTTGTTTGGCAAAATTTTATTTTTCCTTTTATAAAAATAGGTACAAGGAGTTGGTTCAAACCCTGAGTACTATAATACCATCGCACTGTATTACCGTCAGTCACGTCAACATCTAATCCAATCAACTGTACTATGGAGACTATACACTATACTTTCCATAGACTATACTTTCAGCTGTTTGACATTTTTCGTTATTGTTATTTCTTTCTGTTACTAATGCATATCCTACTATTGTTATAAATGTGAATGTGAGTTTGTTCGTTACGGTTTTTATTTTTGGAGGTACTAGGAGTAACATGGGTTACTTTTAATTAAAAAAATAAACTTTTGACTATAGTTTCCAATTGACTATAGGTTTAACTGTTTGGAATATATATTTATTTTTATTTCCGTCTGTCATTTTTATATGAGTTATCGAGTTATAAATACAAAAAAGTCGAATTGAGAACCTCCTCCTTTTTTATGACTGTGTTAAAAACCAAATTTTACGCGGGTGAAACCGCGGGCACAGCTAGTAAGAAATAAATATGCGATGTTTAATTTCCATAAATAGCTTAAACACACAGCAAGCCTTTCTTGTAGTCCTATAGCCTCCCTGTATGTAGTATTCTGTCTCAGTAAATGTGGTTTCAGGATAATTTGGCGTGCGATGCGGGCCTGTGGACGCTTGCTCACCTTTACGCAGCAGACGTTGACCAAATTGAAATATTCGAAACGTAATACGCACACTTTGGACATTGTTTTAATAATAAGTTTTTATCGCAAATACTTTTGAGCTATCGCTTAGCCTTAACCGCGGGCTTTAAGCGCGGCGACCGTATCAAAAATTTCCCTAACGAAAATAAAACCTAACCATGTAGCTCGGCCGAGCGTTCGCTTAACGTATAGTGTTGTAAATCGAACAATCGATTGTTTTCTTATGATTGTCGATGTTTTTAACTCGATTATAAGGGTTTCGATCAATATAAAAAAAACGTTTTTTTTAAAACGCGTTTTTTTTTTAAACGGTTTTTTCAACATATATTTTATAACAAATTGGTCTTATAAAGTTGAAAAATATTAAGGAAAATTTTAAAAAAACTAAAATATATATTTTTTTAACTTAATTCATATGTATATTTGATTTTCTTATCATGCAATTTTTCAAATGTTTTTAACTACCATTAACTTAATTTAAAAAAAATAAAAAATCATCTGTGCTAAATTCACCTTCATAATATATTTTTATATTTTAGATACTAAAGTAATATATTTTAATTTTAATCTATGCATAGATATAATAGATTTAAATCTACAACAAAAATGACTATTTAGTGTTTGCAATTACTTTCAATGCTATCCAATAAAACTAGCACACATACATTATACACACATACTTATACAACCAAATACACACCTCACACATAATACACCCAATACTTATACTCTGAACCACATTACAACAATACCCACACTTAATAAGCAACTTGGTTTACTTCCCAATTATATAAATATCAATGTTAGAAACATCAATGTTGATCCATTAGTTATTTTGTTCACCTTTAAATATTATAAAAGAAAAAAGAAAGTTAATAATGGATATTAATGAGGAACTCGAAAACACTACTAATTCTGAAAATTATCTCTGCTCACCAGAAGATTGCTATAACATAGTTGCAAGACCAAATAAAAATATTAAAATCCTACAAATCAATATTAGAAGTATTAATCGAAACTTTGACGAATTACAAATTTTATTATCGAGGATTAAATTTACCTGCGACGTGATAGTGCTCAGCGAATGTTGGTTAAGTAAAGCACCAATACTTCCCAATATAACCGGATATGACTCATTTGAATCTAATCATACGAACCAAAATGACGGTGTTGTCATTTACGCTTTATCCGAACTAGACTGTCGAGTTTCAGAATATGACCTACTTGATGCTAATTGTATGGTTATTGAATGCAACAATTCATTAGCTCTCATCGGAATATATCGCTCACCATCATGTGTCAAAATAGAAAATTTCCTAATAAGTCTTAACAAATTGTTAACAAAATTTGTGGCATTTGAGACCCTGGCAATTATTGGAGATATTAACATCAATATAATACCGAATTACTCGCAAACGCATACAGACGAATACCTTAATCTCACAGCTTCTCATGGGCTTCTTCCAACACATATAATACCGACACGCGAATCGTCATGTCTAGACCACGTCATGGTCAGAAGCAACAGAAAATCAATTACTATGGTCCTAAACGCTGCCATCACTGACCACGCCCCGGTGATTTTTTGCATCGCACAACAACCCACAAGAAACAAAACACATAAATAAATTTTACTACAGTAGACGAGGAATTAAATAAAATAGATTTCTGTGAATTATATAAAATAAATGAAGCTAATGCAGCAGCTGAATACTTAATAAAAACAATTTCTGAAACCATACAAAATAATACTGTAATCTCCAAAATTAGCCGTAAAAATATATTGATAAAACCCTGGATCACGCCCGGATTACTGAGATGCATTAGACAAAGAGACCGGTTACACAAACAATCAAAAAATGACCCAACAAATATGATAATTAGGATTACATATTTGCGATATCGCAACCATTGTAATAATATACTAAAGAAAGTTAAACAACAATATAACCAAGAGGAATTAAGGAAAGCTAAGAATAACCCGAAATCAACATGGAAAGTAATAAAAGATATAGCCGGATTGGATAGACATATAAAAACATCTCATGAATTGTTAAATGTTAGAAAGGATCCCATCACATCAATTAACTATGTAAACAATTACTTTGTTAACGTTGGAAAAAACCTAGCAGAAGATATACTAAAAGCACATACTACAAATCCTATTAAAGATAATGTTAGCACCGTATCTGATAATATAAACTGCCAGAAGACAATGGCCCTCATGCCCGTTGACGAAACAGAACTTAACACAATAATATCTAGCCTACGAAGCGACTCTGCAACTGGCTGGGATAACATCCCTACTAAAGTCTTAAAAACGTCTCGCAACTCTCTCATGCAACCTTTAAAATATATTATAAACTTATCTATCTCATCAGGAGTTGTCCCTAGAGCCTTTAAAAAAGCCATAGTACACCCTATTTATAAGCAGGGAGATCGAGACAGTGTCAGCAATTACAGGCCAATTTCGGTTATTTCATGTCTATCAAAGATATTAGAAAAAGCCCTAAACTTTAGACTAGTAAAATTCTTAGAGTCACAAAATATATTATCAGACAACCAGTATGGTTTTCGAAATGGTAAGTCTACGGATGACGCCGTCCTAGAACTGACTAACATTGTTGCTAAAGCTTTGGATGAGGGTAGGAAAGTACTTGGTGTTTTCTTGGATCTATCTAAGGCATTTGACACTGTCTCAATTCCCTTGCTTTTACGCAAGCTGGAGAGGAGCGGAGTAATTGGATATTCTCACGAGTTTCCTATCTGAACGTACTCAATGTGTAAAAATTGATGAAAATTTCAGCGAGGACGAAACCATTCAATATGGTGTCCCTCAAGGAAGTGCACTTAGTGGATCACTATTTTTATTATACATCAATAGTTTATGTAAATTAAAACCTCACAATTGCAGAATTTTTACATATGCAGACGACACTGCACTCATTGTACATGGAAAGGACTGGAAGAGCGTCTATCATAACACAGAAATGGCAATTCAAACTGTAATGTCCTGGCTGTCATCTAACCTTCTAACCCTCAACGTTGAGAAAACTAAATATATCACCTTCACCATAACAACCAAAACTCAACCAGGAATAAACGACTACCAGGTCAAGGCACATAAATGCGATCAATTTAATATCCTCAAAGACAAAGCTCACTGCAACTGCCTCACCTTAACACAAACATCGACCATTAAATACCTCGGAGTAATTCTAGACAATACACTTAGTTGGAGTAAGCACTTGGAAACATTGATTTCACGCACAAGAAAGCTAATCGTGATATTCATAAGACTCAGAAATTCACTGGACATTAACACCCTGAAAATAGTCTATTATGCGCTAGCTCAATCAATTTTAAGCTATTGCATCACCTCCTGGGGTGGTACATACAAAACGTTCATGCTGAGAGTAGAGAGAGCACAAAGAGCCGTTTTAAAAGTCATGCTAAAAAAACCTTTTAAATTTACTTCTGATGTCTTATACCACGAGACTAGTGTCCTAACTGTAAGGCAACTTTATGTGTTACACGTGATAATACGCAAACACGCTGATCTCCCCTACGATAGCACATTCGATACGAGTAAGAGACTTAGAGAAAGGATATGCAAAACGTTATCCTTTAAAAGAAAAATAATGAACAGATGCTACCAACACTTAAGTAATAAATTATATAATAGTATAAACAAAACATTAAACATATATCCACTTACCACTACGAGATGTAAGCAAATAGTAAAAAATTGGCTGCAATCTCAAACATACCAAGAAACAGAAAACCTCTTTAGAATAATAGAATGATAAAGTGAAATAAATAAATAATTATTTAAAATAAATTAGAGTATGTATACATACACTCACGCACACACACACACACACACACACACACACACACACACACACACACACACACACACATGCACACACAAACACACACACACACGCACACACATGCACACACCCAAACCACTAATTATCACTTTTTAAAATTTTATCATATAAATATAATTTGTGTTATTATAAATAAAACAAAATGTATATAATATGTAACTCTGTACGTGTTGATAGCTGCGACACAGTTTTAACTAGTGCAGTTATCATCGCTCACCTATATTTTGTTATAAAATGTTTTTGAAAATAAAGATTTTATTATTATTCCATTTATTTATTTATAATCTTATTTTTTATATTTTTAAAATTAAAAAAAAATTAAAAATATAAAAAATAGCTGTCCACCGGCATCGGGAACAGGGTCCAAGCCACCGGTGGTCAGGGCTCCTGAGAAAGGAACCTCCTAACAATACGCGCCGTGTCCAGGAGTACTGCTTTCTGAATCAATCGCTTGATCCAGCTACCTAACGAGAGCCTCTTTAGGTGTTCATCGAGGCTCTTGGCTATTAAACCATTGGCAGTGACGACTATTGGCACAATAATTGCTGTATCCACCTCCCACATGTCGACAACCTCGCGAGCCAGATCAAGATACTTTATTTGCTTATCTTTCTCAGCTTTCACGAGGTTCTCGTCATGAGGGACCGCTACATCAACAATTATTGTGCGACGCTCTAGTCGATCTATCACCACTATGTCAGGCTTATTGGCAACAATAGTCCTATCAGTGATGATAGATCGATCCCAGTATAATGTGATATTTCCATTTTCGAGAACTGGGTCGGGCACATACCTATAGTACGGTACTTCTGATTCCACAAGATTGTATTTAAGAGCAAGTTGCTGATGGATAATCCTGGCTACAAGATTGTGTCTATGCAAATAGTCTCCATTAGCCAGACGAGAACAGCCAGAAATAATGTGTCGGATTGATTCCCCGGGACGGTGGCATGCCCGACAGATGTCAACCGTACCATCCTTCACAATATATTTCCGGTAGTTATTCGTCATCATAACTTCGTCCATAATCGCACAGACAAAACCTTCAGTTTCTCCAAAGAGATCACCAAAACGCAGCCAGGATACAGACGCTAAGAAATCTACATCGGGCCCATGTAAGGCCCGATAAAAACGCCCGTGAAGCTCCTTACTCTGCCATACTTCCCTGCGGTCATTAGCATCCAGTACTACAGGTTTGCGCCAGTTCTCGTTTGCCAATGAAAGTGAGGTGAGGCCCTTGTCCACAGCGACCACATCACGATGCATACCCACATCAGTTTTTAGGAAATATTCCCTAAGGCTGCACACCTCGCGGTTGTGTAGGGTCTTAGCATTTAAAAAGCCACGACCCCCACACTTCCGCGGGATATACAGTCTCATCACCGATGATCGTGGGTGATGCATTCGATTTGCGGTCAGCAGTGTGCGGACCCGTCTATCCAGGGCGTCAAGTTCTGTCTGAGTCCATTTGAGTATGCCGAAAGAATACATCAATACTGGCATGACCCAGCCGTTGAAAGCGCGGACCTTGTTCCCGCCTGATAAAAGACTATTCAGTACTTTATTCAGGCGGCCAAAGAAGCGATCTCTCAACGACTGCTTCACATCAACAGCATTGATGCCTAACGCTTCCGACATACCCAAATACTTGTAGGTTTCGGTTGAGCAGAGTGATCTAAGGTGTATGGAATCCGAGAGTTGGGTTCCCACGGATTCCATAATCTCTCCTCGCTTTACATGCATGATTGCACATTTGTCCACACCAAATTCCATGCTGATAGCGCTACTGAAGGTTTCTGTTACCTTCAGAAGCTTCATCAGTTGCAAATTGTTGGGGGCAAAGAGTTTCAGATCATCCATGTAAAGGAGGTGTGATATGACCTGACCATCTCTTCTCAACCGGTAGCCTTGGCCCGAACCATCCAGTAGTGTACTGAGAGGGTTGAGGGCCAGACAAAACCACAGTGGACTCAAACTGTCGCCCTGGAATATGCCACGCTCTATCTTTATCGGTTCGCCGTTCCCTAGAATCCGCCGACATCCTGGATAGTGAAGGACCGTCCTCCACTGCCCCATACACGACACCAGGAAGGTGCGTAGAGCTGCATCTACTTTATACAGCTCCAACACCCTCATGAGCCATGTATGTGGCACCGAGTCATAGGCCTTCTTGTAATCTATCCAACATGTCGACAGATCTCTTCGAGAACGACGAACCTGTTGGCTAATGGCAACATCAATGAGGAGCAACTCCTTAGTACCACGGGACCCACTCCTACATCCATTTTGAGAGGCAGACATGATGCAATTTGTGTCAATATGCTTGTCAATTTTGGCTCTCAAAATGGATGTAAGAACTTTATAGACCGTCGGTAAACATGTGATCGGTCTATAATTTTTGGGCTCTGCAGTACTACCTGATTTATGGAGAAGGTGAGTTATTCCTGTTGTAAGGAACTGGGGCAGCGATCCCAACTCAAGGGCAGACTGGAACTGAGCTGCCAAGCGTGCGTGTGATCTTTGAAAATATTTTATCCAGAAGTTGTGCAGCCCGTCAAGCCCTGGAGACTTCCAGTTAGATAACGGACGGACTGCACAAGCCACATCCTGGGGGCTAATAATAATTGCCCCCATTTCTGGTATAAAATCACACGCGCGTTCAACCTCTCGAGTCCATTCACCCTCGGTGTGTCCGACAGGCACCGACCAGATGTTGCGCCAGAATAAACTCATGGCGTCATCATCCGGTAGGCACATATCAGACACATCTTGGTCCGGTCGCTCCCAAGCCCTATAAACCCACCTTTCGTTGCTTTGAAAAGTGCGATTCTGAGTGTACCTCTCCACTCGCCGCTTATACCTACGAATACGGTTTGCCCATGCATAGATTTTCTGCTTCAGGAAGTCAATGCGCTCCGTGACGCGGGTTTGGTAATCTCGGGAACTAATATCAGTCCCCGAGAACGCCCGCCTCACAAAGCGCATTACCCTAGGGCGAGTGTTGCCCTCCCTGAAGCTTATAAGCTTACCAATGAGTGCTCTAGCCTCACCGATACGACGCTCGATCCTGCACTGCCAAGCTGGTACGGCAAGTCGTGCAGCTCTGTCATTGTTGGGGAACTTGACATGAGCCACACGACATACAGCTACAGCCGCGCAGTACAAAATCGAGTGGGTATCGGCAAGATCTTTGCTGCTTTTAAAATGATTCACCAGCTGCGAATCTAGAGCACACACCAGCGCTCTATTTTTCTTATGCATGGGCAAACGAGGTATTCGTGGTCTAAGCCCAGGTGGTGTGGAGCGGTACTCCCGGAACGCATCCTCCAAAGCGCTCCTCAATTGCTCATTATACTGGTTACTCACGGATATAGTCACGTCATCATCATTTTCTTCAATATTGTTGGGCCGCGGTAAGGCACTGGGTTGCAGTTGCACCGCGACCGGCGGAGAAACAGGTGACACATGACTACTCCGTGATTCTAGGCGTAGTCGATCAAGTACGACGTCATCCAGCATACGGTTACGCTGTATGACCCGCACCTGATCCGACAGTCGCTGGGCCGAAACGTTGACAGCTGGCTCAAGCACCTGAAACAGAGTGAGCATCCGACCACGGTACGCAGTCAGGCTACTTCCCCCCTCTGTAGCCCCAAAGTATGAGCGCATGACATTTTCATTAATGGATTGTGTCCATCGCATGCGCTGCACACGTCCACTAGTAGCGGGAACCCCACCTGAAGCCGATGGGCCTCGAGGTTCCAAGCTGGCTGGTGGTCGGCCTCCTCCCCGTCGATGTGCAGATGGTGGTGTCGTCGGTGGAGAGAAACATTCGTCGCTCGAGCTCGACGCAACTGCAGCAACTGAAATCACCTGACTCACGGTTGGCGTAGATCCCGGCGGCTGCGAGGCGGAGCTGAGCGACGAACCCGAAGATGTTAATTGTGCACTTTGATTACGTGCCCGGCTTCTTGTCAGCATTTTCTTGGCTTCCTAAATCATATTACTTGCTTGTGCAGCTTGTGCACCGTCTGCGTTTGGTGCAGCATGAGCGGCCTTCACCTCAGCGACGGCCATTTGTGCTATATTCGCTGCACACTTTCCCTTACATTTATTCTGGCTGCAATTAGCTTGTCCAGACTTTCCTCCAACGAGCTCAGAAAACATGTTTTTAGTTCTATATTACATTTTGGTTTATAAAATATGTCAAAAATGTCAATGTTTTTTATGTTATTATTTTTAATAAATTTCACTATATTATGTCCTAATAACACTTTTACCTTTAATTTATACAATATACTTTACACTTTACTAAAAATTACTATATATTACGATCCAAAAATAATTTTAAAAGATTTTTTTCGTTTAGGATACAAAATTACTGACATTCACTTCTGTCACCGTCACGTTATTATTATTATTATTAATGACAATAATAATTTGATCTTGGATAAAATTATTTCTTAGATTGAAAAACTGGCCCTAAAGATTACGAAAATCGATTTTTATAATCAATTGTACAAATATAAAGTGGAATGTGAAAAAAAAAAACGTTTTTTTCCGTTAAGTTAATCGAATTTTCGATTAATCGATTGTTTGAAAACGATTAATAGGTGGAATAGATTGTTACAACACTATTAACGTGTATGTATATGGGGCGACTAGCTGCTCCGAAATCGGCCGAATATGTAAGCAATCGTTTACATATACAACAGTGAATAGCAGTTGGTGGTGAATAGCAGTTTGTGTGTACTGCATTTATTAATGAAGAAAGTGATGAAAATATTGCGAAACAAAATGAGTGAGTTATTATCACAAATGCACTATTTATATATAATACTGCTATAAAAATAACATAATCTTTCATATTAAAATTAGCGAAACACACACGCACACACACACATATAGTTTAAATTCTCAATATGTATGTATATCTATACTAATAAAGAGGAAAGATTTGTATTTTTGTTTTGTAATTAATAAACTCAAAACTACTGGGCCGATTTCAAAAAATTCTTTCACCATTCGAAAGCTACATTCTTCGTCTATATAGAATTTACAAAAAAATTAAAAAAATTTAGGGAAGTCTCGAATAATGTAACCTAAGGTGTAAAAATATTACTCATCAAATTCCTTACATCGCGTACGCTGCGAAAACTATTGACAATAGAACAAAACAATGTTCTACAATTTTAGAGAACACATTAAAATTTAGAAAAAAATCCGCGATAGCATTATATTACTATGATAGTTTGTTCACTATAATGTTATAAAATTATTAAAATGGCGAGTAAATTTTCAGACCATGTTATTGGCACCTTGGTATTAATCCTTATCCAAATAAATAACTTTATTTTCAAGTATGGTTAAGGTCCTTAACTTAAGGACCTACAGATACAAGTATCATATTGAATTTAAAAAATCGGACATGTACAATCCTATTTCAGAGATTTAAGAGAAGGTTTAAGAGATATCACGAATATCATATCTGGGCACATGATCAATTATAATAGTATGATTATAATTTATATGGAACTTTATATTTCGTTGAAAGGCTACTTACAACATGTCATAAGAATTATAAATTTAGTATTGTTTAAAATTAAACCTCAAGCGTTTTAAGTATTTGAAAGTTGGTAATGTGCATTACCACATTATGCATAATGTGCATAATGTGGTAATGTGGTAATATTTATGCATAATGCTCTTGATCTGTTTTGCTGAGCGAAGAGGCAGGAACTTCAAGTCGTCAGTTAGTACTTACCTGTTTCTTCTTACGAAGTCTGACTAAAATATATTAAAAAAAAAATTGTACAACAAACAAATTTATAATAATTATAATAAGTTTATTGATGAATTAATTTTATATACAACAACATTAGGCATAAATATTTTACATACATAATAGAAAACTGTTTATTATTTAACGAATGATTATCCACGCGATGTATTTTGACCCGGGCAACGCGGGGTTACGCAGCTAGTATATATATTCTTCCCTACATTATGGAAACCATTAGAAACCATTAAACCAAGCACGTGTACTATTCAGTACCTTTGTTTTTGGTGTATAGATAATGCACATGAATGCCACGCAGAGAAAGTATATATGATATTATATCTATATAAATGTACATCGCGCGAAATTCGATAAACACTTCTCAATATTGTTATTTTTTTATAAATGAATAATTTTGTTTTGGTGTGTCATTACACTATTTATGCCTAATTATTTATACCTAGATATTTTCGTTTTATAGAGAAGAAAAGCGTAAAGAGCTAAAAAGAAAAAAAACTAATGCACGTCAAAGGGCATATTATCAGCGTCAGAAAGATTTGAAGAAAAATGAAGAAATAATAAAAACAGTACCAATATCAAATGCTGAACGTCAAAGGAAATTTCGTCAAAGAAAAAAAGCAGAAAAATCTTACGTGGATATGTAAGATGATTTAATCATATGTCATAAATATATAATTATAATTGCATAAGTTGACCGCGGCAGTCCCCGAGTGCCGCACGTTTGTTATTCTTTATAATTTTTAGAACTTCTTTTTATTGTTCCCTTAAAAAGTTGTTTACAAAATTTTATTTTGAAGTGAAACCTTCTTTAGCGGCGTTGTGCACCTTTTGTGAAGTGAAAAATGTGAAACTCGCGTCAGGACACGTCACTTGATCGAATATTCGTGATACGGAGGAAGTATCCCCCTCTCATTCTACCGCGCGGCGAAAATGTATGCCTGCGCCTGCTGTTTCGTTTAGGCGGCGCAGGGCGCTTGTGCGAATTTGGCGTGTGTTTTTGTGTAACAGTGTGCCATGGATGGTGACTGCCGTCTGTGTGCTCGTAAAATTCGTGTAAAATATGGAAATTGAACAAAGTGCATCTATTCATGAAAAAAGTGACAAAGAAATTGCGAAAGAAAATGAGTGAGTATTTTATAAATATTATATACTAGCTGTGCCCGCGGTTTCACCCACGTAAAATTAGGTTTATAACACAGTCATAAAAAGGAGGAGGTTCTCAATTCAACTGAATTTGTATTTATAACTCGATATTAACTCATAAAAATGACAGACGGAAATAATAACACACAGCTAAAACTATTATCAATTGGAAACTATAGTAAAAAAATTATATTTTTTAATTAAAAGTAACCTATATTACTTCTAGTACCGTAACCGTAAAAATCGTAACAATCAAACTCACATTCACATGTATAATAATATTAGGATATGCATATAGTGACAGAAAGTATAGTCTCCATAGTACAGTTAATTGGATTAGATGTTGACGTGACTGTTGGTAATACAGTGCGATGGTATTATAGTACTCTGGGTTTGAACCAACTCCTTGTACCTATTTTTATAATAGAGAAAAAAATTAACAACTTTTTTATTTTTCGTAAAAAATATTTTTTGTTTAAAGTATTCTATGTTACTTCTAATACCTCTAAGAATATGTGTACAAAGTTTTATGATTTTTGCGTGAAAGCGTAACAAACAAACGAACATTCACATTTATAATTGCGCGTAAAGTCCCGGGTTCGATTCCCGGTATTATTCAGGTTAAGTTACTGCTTGAGGGAATTATTAATACAGATACATATGTACTTACACATTATAGATGTAACCTATATTTTCATAAAATCACAAAAAGCACACGTGCGGTTTACCAAACAAATAATTTCGAATTAAAATAAATGAAATAGGATAATGATCAATAATAATTGTTTTTCAGAGAAATAAAAGAAAAGAAAAAGGAACGAAATCGAGAATACCAAAGGGCATGGCGTCAGCGTAAAAGAGATTTAAAGAAATATGTTTCCAATGAAGAAAAAAAAGAAAAAAGAAGAAAAAGAAATCGTGAGAATCAAAGGGCATATTGCAAATGTAATTGAATTTAATATTTTAAATATTGTAATATATATATGATTCATATTGTTATTATTTTATTTTATGAATTATTAATGTAAAATAATTGTAATAGTTGTGAAGCGTTAAATTAATGTAAATTGTTGTATGTACGATAGGCAATTAATGAATATTGTTTTTACCACATAAATGATTTAAATTGATAAAATTAAATTAATTTGTGCAAAATTATTATTTAAATTAAATTATTCCAAAATATTAAAAATGCACAATCTTAATATTTAAGTTTTCACTTCTGCCGGCACTCCCGGAGTGCAGCATGTTTTTTTGTTATAAAACGTTCTCATAAAAGCAACTTCCTACATAAATGTGCACTAAAAATATAACCCTCTTTATGGCAGTGAGGAAATTAATCATATCACTTAGTAACACTATATTGCTAACCGAACCAATTATAATTTCATCACAAGTAAAAATATTTACCCAACGAAGTAGCCGCGGTTTCACCCGCGTAAAATTAGGTTTATAACACACTCATAACAAAGGAGGAGGTTCGCAATTAGATTGTATATACCTTTTTTTGTATTTATAACTCGATAACTCATATAAAAATGACAGAATGACAGTAATCAAAACAAATATAGAAAAATATAGTAAAATAAACAAATATAGAAAAAAAAACAGCTGAAACTATAGTCAATTGAAAACTATAGTATTTTTTTTTTCATTAAAAGTATCCTACGTTACTTCTATATGTGTACAAAGTTTCATGATGATCGGTTAAGTAGTTGTTGCGTCGTAACAAACTCACATCCACATTTATAATTATTAGTACAGCAACATTACTTTAATTTTCTAAAATAAACGTAGCCTAAGTTACTCCTTATTACATCAGCTACCTGCCAATAAAAGTCCCGTCATAATCGGTCAAGCCATTTCAGAGATTAGCCGGAACAAACAGACAGACAGACAAAAATTGTAATAAATGTTATTTTGGTGTATGTACCGTATATATATATTCATATACATGTAGTAAACGGTTATTTCAATTTTATTTATATGTATAGATATGTCGACGGGTCCTATCTGCGCGATCCCACTTGGAGAACATAAGAAAATTATTGCTGAGTGGACAGTTGCCTGAAAGGAAGTATGGTTTGAGAATGAATGACTTGGTGATCAAATGTCTCTTTTACGCCGACGATCATGTTATCCTTGCATCTTCGGCGTATGAGTTACAGGAAATGGTTACTATTATAAATGACGAATTAAAAAAGAAAAGTATAAAAGTGAATGTAAGTAAAAGTAAAGTAATGGTTTTGGAGAGAGAGGATGAAATGACAGAATGTGAAATAATGATAGACGGAAAGAAAGTGGAACAAGTCAAACAATTTGTTTACTTGGGAAGTATGTTTACTAGGGATGGGAAGTGTGATGAAGATATTGAGAGAAGAGTGCAAAAGGGTAACGTAGTGAACGGTGCCATCCATAGTACCTATAGTGAACAGCCAAATAATGTCCCAAAAGTCACGGATGGCTGTTCATAATGCGGTGCTTGTTCCTACATTAATGTATTGAAGTGAAGGTTGGGTATGGCAGAAAAAACATGAGAGTAGAATTAACGCTGTGGAAATGCGGTCGTTAAGGAGTGTATGTGGAGTGACGATAGCGGATAGAATAAGGAATAGCACATTGCGCGATAGATGTGGTTTAAAAGAGGATGTAGTAATAAGGATTGGCAAAGGTATGCTTCGATGGTTTGGGCACATGGAAAGGATGAGTGAAAGGAATTTATAAATCTGATGTGGATGGATGCGTTAAACAAGGCAGGCCCAGGAGAGTGTTTTCCGACCAAATCGGAGACATCAAGAAGCCTATAACCATAGAGCCTGTATGAGGAGAATTGTGGATGTGAAGGAAGCAAGGGAGTTGTGTAAGGTGGTAGGTGGCGTTCCATTGTCTCTGCCTGCCTGCCTGTGGGAATAAGGCGTGACAATTTGATTGGTACATCACCGTTTTCTTGCCCAGGCTCTTTTTTTAGGTGACACGACATTTGACCTCGACCCGCCTGATGATCAGCAAAAGGAGGGACGACGACTGAAAAACTCGAGTTAGTTCACGGCTGCCTCAGTCACCGTCACTATGCCAGCCAAAAAATTTCTTGAAAAAGTTAGAGAAAAATGACCAATAAGTCGCATCATATTCGACCACACCGCGAACAAGACACAGTCAGTTTTGTCTTCTGCAAAAGTAGAGCTAGTGACCCATTCCGCACACACTCCAGACCTGGCTGGCACCATGCGATTTCTTTGTTTTCCAAAAATTTATAATATTATTTGCTAAGAGGTATGACATTTGCGAGCACGTGATAAACGTGACCTTGAATCCAATGCTCCTCATGTGTTCAAAATGTTATTGAGAATACTTAGAAAAGCAGTCAATATCAAATATTACTTAACACGGCGTTCAGACGAGGCGAATTTAGTTGATCAACTGCGACATCGTTCGCGATTTAAGCGACTTTCAAGTTGAAGCATTAAATATTGGTTCAACTAAAGTTATTGACCTTTCAACTTTCATTGATTGATTAGTAGTTGACAGCGAATCGACTCGTCTTAACTTGTTCGTTCAACTCGAATTGAATAATCAGTCCAATCAGTCAGTCAATCAGCGCGATTGAGTATGTATTGTATTCCTCTGTCACCAGTTTTTTTGTTTGTTTGTAAAATAAAATTTGAATTAAATGTAAATAATGCCGTCCGCATCCACGAGAAAAATACTAAAATGGACAGATAATGTAATGACACGTGTTATATTAAGTCTATTATTATTGAAACGTGAGAACGCTACAGTGTATATTTGCGACAATAGTGTTGAACGATAAATATTGAACAACTGAATTCGCCCCGTGAGAACGCCGTATTATATGTAAATGAGTTACGCAAAACTTTCAGTGTACCCTAAAAGTCATGTCATTAATCATCACATAATCGGTTGGAAACTTATACGAGTAGCTCTGTGATAATGAACGGTCACAGTTAGAGACACACCCATACCACAATGGTAGCGCTACAGCAGCAGTTTTAAAGTTGCCCGAGCCTAAAGGAACGTTATAGAGAAGAGGCGGTTGATGCATTTAGTTGCATCGGCGTCACTTGCACTCCTAACACGTTATCTAAACGCGTGTGCTTTGTGTGACAGGGCCCTCAGGAGTGCTGCCACACGCGGATCACCAGAGTCATCGGCAGCAACGGAGACAGCAGCGACTGCCAATAAGGTTGGTGCATTCATGAAATACACATCAATGTGGAAAGACACGCTCTCACTGCATTGCCCCACTAACATTTCTAATACTTTTATGCCCCCCAGGCGATCTTTAGTGCGATTTAGTGCGCTCCTTGCGTTTGATGCTTGTTGCCGCACAGAGATTAGGTTCCAATTTACTTAAATAGCTTTATTCTCAACTCTCCTCGTTGTTATATTAATATCTAGAATTGCATTTAAATAATCCAAAGCGAAATGGTTAAAGTGGTGTCGAGTCCATTTGGGCCCCCCGTTCGGAAACACTGGTTCACATACAATTTCATTTGATATTATCAGCTATGATGTGAGTAATACATATTTATTTATATTATTTTCTGATTGCAAATAATACACAAAAAAAGTTTTATCTGCCTTTGGGTTGTGCAAGCAGCAAAAACTATGTAACATGAACAAATGTAGAAACACTCATACTATATTTAATAACGACTTAAGTTTCCGTCAAATAAAACAGGTTTTATGCATTGACTTAACAAAAACGGAAGATACACAATTCGCGCTGAACTGGCAAACTACGTCAACCGACGCACTTGAATCCAAAGCACGACCCACTGCCATTAGAGCACACACACCTACTTTCAAGCATTCTGTCTCGCTCGCGTCGCACTGTTACAAAATGTATATATCTCTTTTGTTCAATTTCTCGTAACGAAATCGGAGATACAACCGTGGGTGTGAGTTTTCGCGTAGTGGGGGTATCGGTTCCACATTTTGTAGTGAACAATAAAGCGCATGCCGTATCTTCTCTTTTTGTTTTTATCCAAGGTTGTGTTTTTACTTTCTTAAGCCAAACGTATGAAGTTGTTTAAAAGTCGTTTTAAATTATTGAGAGAAATTTTGTTAAGATTCAGCATTATTATTCATAGCCTGACTCAGAGGCTGGACTACGATAAAAGTTTAGTTCAAAACGTAAAATAGATCCTAAATCCTCTCGGTCGATATTAATAATCTGTGGTACAAGAATAAATAAAGCCATGATGAATTTTATTGATCAAATAGTATTTTTTATTGGACAATTGCGTAGAAAAGTTTACAAGAGGCGAATTTAATATCTTAAGGCATTGTATACTATGTAGTTAACCTTCGACACGTGCACATCAGTTAACCTCCGTTTCATTATTAATTTAAACAGTAATTAAAATATGTCAAAAAATAACATAATAATGTGTGACAGTTTCGGACTATTAATAATTGTAGAGTGCCAGTTAACAGGAGTATTTGATATAACAAAATAGCTTAGACCAGTTTAGGAGTAGGTGCGAGTGGTCGTCCTGGAGCGATAGCAGAAGAATTATCAGGCGTTGCTTAACTGTCAGGTTGAAAAGTATCTTAAAGATGCGAATAAGTTTATGATAGAAGTAAAAAAAAGAGAGAAAATAGGAGATAGGATGCTACCTTGTGGAATATGCTGGTGATCTCGCAGATGACAGTCAAATTTGACAGAGTCAACAAAACGTTCAAATTTGCTAGAAAAAAGTCCACCATGTCAAATGACGACAATCTTAAATTGCATTTTTATATCAATAAAAAAATGATTGCGTAAAAAAATGATAAAATGGCGTACTCATGTTAACATACAGATACCACATTTGTTTTAATGCTTTCACTGGAATGTCATTTGTTATTAATAAAAATATCATAATTGTGTATGTTCACAGAAACCACGCATCCTAGTGTCAATTGATGATATAATAAAGTTTGTGAATCTAATGAAAGTGCGGCCGCTGTTGTTTGACAGAAAATGTCGCAAAAACCTGCCAGATGAGGCACTCAAGGAGCCAATTCAGAGATTATGGAATGATGTCGCCACGGAGATGAGATGGACCGGTGAGGAATTTATATTATAGTCATATAGAAATAAATAAATGGATTTGAAATTAGAATTATGAAAGAGATTTGGAAAAAATTAAATTGGGACAAATTAATTTTATTGTTAGATGAAATCGAAGTCCTAAAAGAGCAGAATAGCTTTGGGGAGTGCGAACTTTGTAATGTGAGAGAAGCATGAGTTTGTGTCAATGTCATGGAATGTGATTCAGCCTGTGATGTTAATTTGATGTTAGCATTATAAATACATAATTCTCTAAAATATCTATTGACGTGCTTTATTCAACTTATGATATTTGTGTTATAGTTGAGGACTGTCGGCAGCGCTGGAATTGTTTGGTGCTGGCATATCTGAGAAAGAAGCAATGCGAGGCAGGAAAGGTGGAGGTGAAAGAAGAGTGGCCCTATGGGACACATTTGGACTTTATGGAGGGTCGCATTACATTGGCAGATGTTAATGTAAGTATCAGCGATGGCTATCTATGTTTGTGCAAATGAAGTTTGTTTTTTATGCATTTATATTACATCGACGGTTTATATTAACATATGAAGTTGATGTAATATTCAGAAAATCATCCTTTAATGCAAAGTTGATTTTAAAATGAATAATAATACATATAATAATTGGTAATTATAATCTATTTGTCATTTAGGAGATCGATAATGACGATGAGAACATTGAAGATATGCCATGCAATGAGGTTAAGCCACTCAATGTGAGTTTGGCAATGAACGAGGATGAAATAATGATTCCAATGGCACAATCAGGAGACCCAATGTTGAATGACCCATTGGTGATTAACATCAAACCAGACCCAGATGCGGAAGAGGAGGCCACAGCGCAACATGAAGTAGATACAACGCCGGAGCACGTGAATGCTGAAATCCGTGCGTTATGTAATGATGACAAAATAGCAGCTTCATATTTTGATTTTGTGCGATCGCTGCAATTAGATTACAACGAATTGGATTGCCGAAGCAGGATGAAATTCAAACACAAATGTTTGACAGCTCTGCGTGAGAGCATTCAAAAACAGGAAGGCGCTGCACAAACAAACAAACGGAAAATTATTTTTACTCATTCTAAATATACTAAGAAAAAGGCAATTTAATACAACCATTTCGCATTTTTTTTAATTATACGTCTTTTAGTTAATTGTAAATAATAAGTTTGTTAATTTTTGAAATATACAATTGTTGTTTAAATTGAAGTTTTTTTTTTACATTATTGCAAGTAACAAATAGAAAAAATATTTTTTGTTGGTTCCCTAAGCCGGCACGGTCCTTTTGACCCCATTATCCGCATTCCACTTTTGTGGCCAGGGTTAGGCTGGACAAAAAATAATTCGAATTCAATCGTTTCTCTCAGACAATTGGCAAAATAATATAAGGCTATATCATTATATTATTTGCGAAGACACGTTTGATCATTATCGTCAATAGTCTCGTTTTGGTGGTTTTTGCCATAGATTTTATTATTATGACAATGGTCGACGACAGACGATATCGTCCAAGCCCCGCTCGCAGTTAAGCAGGCTGCTTAGAAGGCGCACATTTTGATAATTTAAGAAAGGACATCATTCATTTTGTATGGGAGCTTAATTGTATTAATAGTTGCATATACATTTTAAAATAGTTTGATGTACGAAGATTACAATGTAATTGGAATATATTCTTTATTTTGCATAGTTTAGGTGTGCAAAATGATCAAACTTTAATTATGACAGTTCAAAGCAAAACAAATATGGCGTTGATTGACAGATGATACAAAATACATATTTTATATCCCAAATAACAAAATTGCACAGCAATTAAAAGCAAAATTGTTATTAGTTTTATCAATACAAGTATCGAAACTGCCATTTATATATTATTTTTTCATCATCGGACATTACAAAAGTAGTATATAGAGGCCCAAAATGAATTGTCCTTTGAAATAAATATTTACTGATTTTTCAAATGTGCATTTCACGAAACACTTGACATTTTATTAAAAACTAGTGAAGTAATGAGCGTACTTTGGGCTGGGGGACAAGAAAAATGGTATCCCTCGCCATTGTCTCTGCTTTCATATTACATGAGTCAAAAGTTACTGGTCTAGGGTCCTCGTAATATCTGGAGGCGCGGTAGTGCCCAACAAGGCGCACTTGCTATAAAAGCGACACGGCCGTAACATTCTTTTCTCGAAGCAGTTCGGGCCATTTTCGGCTCTATATATCTAGTGACCAAGCCGGCATCATTGTGATGGCCAAGTGAATTTATTTTATTTAAACATAAAAGATTTTTAATATTAATGTGCTCACTACAATATGTTGTTATATTAGCCAATTACGTAATAACTTTTTTTTTATTGTGACACGACATCTGACCTCGTCCCGCCTGATGATAAGCAGGAGGAGGTCCAAGAGTGACGACGACTGAGAAAGCCGAGTATTAACTTAAAACAGAAGGTCCCTTAAGTAGGGACTGAATAAACAAACGACAACTTTTTACGGTAGAACAACTGAGTTGCGAGTCTTAGTTTTTTTACAAGTTTTGTTTTTGATGGCATACTATATTCCAAAATAATATAGAATATCTGTCCCCCTTTCTCGCCGCTTAGCAACAGTCCAAATCAGCTGGGAGACCAATTGCGCAACTCGAGCCGGTATAGCCTTCACACTCACACAAACGACAAGCATAGACACACTTTTTAGGGTTCCGTAGTAAAAAACGGAACCCTTATAGATTCGTCATGTCTGTCTGTCTGTCTGTCTGTCTGTCTGTCTGTCTGTTTGTCTGTCTGTCTGTCTGTCTGTCTGTCCGTCCGTATGTCACAGCCACTTTTTTCCGAAACTATAAGAGCTATACTATTGAAACTTGGTAAATAGATGTATCCTATGAACCGCATTAGGATTTTCACACAAAAATATAAAAAAAAACAATAAATTTTGGGGGTCCCCATACTTAGAACTAAATCTCTAAATTTTTTTTTTCATCTAACTCATACGTGTGTGGTATCTATCGATAGGTCTTAAAAAATGATATTGACGTTTCTAATATCATTTTAATCTAAAATGAATAGTTTGCGCGAGAAACACTTCCAAAGTGGTAAAAAGTTGGTCCCCCCCCTGTAACTTCTAAAATAAGAGAATGATAAATCTAAAAAAAATATATGATGTACATTACCATATAAACTTTCTCCGAAAATTGGTTTGAACAAGATCTAGTAAGTAGTTTTTTTTTAATACGTCGTAAACCGCAATATACCTTTCATTCAATCAACTTAAATATTAAAATAATAATAAATCATTTAATTTCATAAACATAAACCTTATGCCTAAACCGTGAGCTATTATTTTCTAATGATAAATCAATAATAGGTGCCTAAGTAAATAATTATTATAATTCGCGGGGGCGTGGCTTCACAAATAGGGGTGCGAAGCGCGCGGGGGGCAGGTTGCCGACTGTTCTAACCCAAGCGGGCAGGTAGAGACCACATAGAGCGAGGGCCGACGTTGTTGAAGCTCGTGAGCACGGAGCTAATTTTTCGATACATTTGCGAATACTAAGTATTGTACGTTTACGATTTGATAATGTTTTAGTTGAATAAAAATTATTTTGATTACTTACATCGAAATTATTCTTT